>JAUTXW010003589.1:417500-472500 GCA_030620095.1 Kuschelorhynchus macadamiae
CATAATCTAGAACGAACATTCAGTTACCAGTTTTGATAATGATACGTTAAAAGGAGTTCGAAATGTTTAGACTGACTTTTCCAGTTGGCACGAATTTGTTTTTTTTTAAGAGGCAATAAGTTCAAATTTGGTATAAAAATTAAGTGTGATATAAAAATTATGTGGTAAAAGCTGCAAACATTTTGCTGCGAATCTAACACAACAAAATGCAGCCTAATAAAATGTTTAAAAACATAGCATATAGCATTTTGTCTTTTGCTATAAAAAGAAATATGCAAGACTTCTAGTTAAAAGGTGAAGGTTTTAACAACCCTGAAATAATGAATTATAGTCTAAAATTAAGTCCCAATTTAACTATAATATATTCCAATAACAACAGTAAATATTGAGGTTTAGTATTACCTACTTATATGAATAAAGCTCTAAACTTAACAATCTTGTTAAAATTTAAACAAGTTATTCATAATAATTTAAAACATAAACACTACATATTGCCTGAGAAATAGACAAACATCGAGTACTTGATGTTTGTAATCAAATGGAGAAATTCACGTCGTCAGATAGAAATGTAAAATAAAATGTGTGTATATTGTGTCCAGTTGTGGACTGCGTAATATAATAAGCTTTTAAAGATCGAGGAGATTATTACAACGCAAAACACAGGCGAGAAAGATTGATACAGTCTTAAAAAAGAGGGTTATTAAATGAAACGTTTTTATAAAATGCACGAATTTGTTCCACACATTTAATAACTGTTAAGTATATATATATAAAGGTACCCTTCCAGATAGTTTTAAGCTCCATTTTACAAATTTTTTTACAAATACAAATATATTTTCATAATAAAAATCAAAAATAGGTTATAGCTTGTAACTATAAGAAAATTAGATACATACGAAAACCCAATTCCAAAATTAATAAAATATTACTAGTATTTTGAAAATTTACTTTTATCGTACCAAATCATATTGGTGAAAACATTTAAATCTTCCTGATATTTAAGCAAAATAATTTATAAAATTGCACGAGTATGCGAAGGGGTTTTTAATTGTTGGACCTGGTTTTAATGAAATGATTTTCATTTATGCTTGTGAAAAAAACTATGAACACTTCTAAAGGACACCCTCACCTTTGCTTCGCGTGAAAGGCAGTCAGCAAAGCAGTAAAGCCAAACCTGTTAGTTTGACTTCTTCATTATAATAAGCATTTTCGATCTATAGACAACAAGGTTGATTCATATTTGCGAATCATATTTTGTTTGGCCTCGCTTCTCTAGATATCTTTCGCAAATGGACGACAGACATATTCGGTCAATAATCAATAACACATTCGCCATACATGTTAATGAAATTTAAGTAATCTTCGTTGATACAACTCAAGCTTTCTGTTACTTTGCCCCCTAAACAAGTTTTTGTTTTTCATGGCAATTGCGATTTAAATATTAGTTTGCCGCTTTTTTAAAGTAGTACTTTAAAAAGTGCCTAACAAAAGATTGTATTTTAGAAATATGAATGTTATACAAAATTGACCTTAAATTCTCATAGGAATCAGACAAAAAATAATACAAGGTTGTTTTATTAAAAAAAAAACGAGTTCTAGCCCTTTATATTGTATTAATATGTAGTATTAGAGATCAATACACCGAATTGACTAAATATATGATTATATTTTCATGATTAAATATCTAAGAATAAGTTTAGCGCCGACTTCACGGAGTAAAATTTTCAAGGTGGAATAAAATATTATTTTTCACTTTTTAGTGCATTTTTTTGAATTCGGTTTCATTTTTTATAACTATTTTTATTCTATCCTTTTTATTTAATCTATACGAGTTTAAATGTAAAAATCAGGTTTAACAAATGGCCCCTGCAAAATATTATATTCCTGATATGGTGAACGCATAGAATTGAGACGCGAGAGTAGATTATTAAAAAACTTCTTGCAATATATCTTGGCGCAAAAAACAAAATGGCATCATTCCGCCATTTTTTTAATATTCTTGCATTCTTAAATTGGTCACCATCGCGGAGTAATCGATGTACAAATAACAAAATCGGTAAATTTCTTTACCCGGAACTTCCCTCGTTATGATTTTTTTCCATTTGTTAGGAATAGTGAAGTCTGACCCAATTTAGATCAGTACATAGTCACAGTATATATGTGTTACAGATACTGTCTTTTCATTTTTGTTTGTTCCAATATGACGGATTCCTACCAATATTTTACCATTTCCTTTCTACCTGTGCCACACTTGACTTTTTGGGGCATAACAAAATAAATTTAATAAGTAGTTTTTACAATGAAACATTGCCATTTTGCTACGTCATATTGAATTCGTACCAGTTTATGCCATTTTCATATCTAATTTTTCTGCAAAATCAATTGAACAAGATTTGTTTACATTGATTTTTTGAAAATTTTATTTGGCTGCCATTTTGTTTCGCCTTCTTCAAATGAAACCCATATTATCAGTCTTTACCTACTCCGCTTGTCCGCAGATACTTCCCAGATATTAAGTTCCTAACTGGTTTTCCTTATCGATCCTCTTGTTGTTATGTTAAAGTGGTGTATTATTTGGGGTTAGGTAAAAAAACAAAAACCTTTTTTTTAAATGTCTACGTTTCGGAACTTTATCGTTGCATCCTCAGGACACAAATTTAATATCCTACATGAAACCCATATTATCAGTCTTTACCTACTCCGTTGGTCTACAGATATTTCCTAACCCCAAAAAAATACACCACTCTAACAACAAGAAGATCTTTAGCAAAAACCATTTAGAAACTTAATATGTGGAAAATATCTGCAACGGAGTAGGTAAAAACTGATAGTATGGGTTTCATGCTGGATATAAAATCTATGTGTCCCGAGAATGCAACAATAAAGTTGCGAAACGTCCACAATTTAAAAAAAAGACTTTTGTTTTTATTACTGAATAGACTGATAATGTGGTTTATCCAGGATATAGAAACTATGTGTCCTGAGGATGCAATGTTGTGAAACGTCGACTACTTAAAAATAGACATTTTTTTTTACTGGACCCTAACCCCAAATAATACATCACTGTAACATAACAACAAGAGGTTTGTTAACGAGAACCATTTAGAAACTTAATATCTAGGAAATATCTGCGAACCTACGGAGTAGGTAAAGATTGATAATATGGGTTTCCCGCAAAAAAGACTTGTTTTTTTCTGGATCTTAACCCCAAATAATACACCACTCTAACAATTTTTTTTTAACATTATTCAGCCATATTGGATTTTTAACAAAATATTACCAGAACATCCTCATATGACCCTTAATATTTGGTCAAAATATGAAGTCAATCGGGTAAGTAGTATTTAAGCTATGTCGCGAACTGATAGCCAGATTGACAGATGGACCGACGGATTTGATAAAACATTTTTTTTTTGACATCAGGGACGTAAATATATGTAAAATCTAGAGGGTGAACTTTTCACGATTACAAAATTCTTATTCGGCTGCAATTTTGTTCTGCCATCTTGAATTAGTAACTAGTTTCACTAGTTAAGCACTATACCATTATTAGTTATGGCACACAATTTGCACTCTTTAGGTGGTTTCTAGATATTTATTTTGTGCCGGCATCTTGGATTCGTACCAAAATTTTACCAGTTGATTCCAACATACTAATTGATATTTATGCAAAATTTGAAATAAATTCCACAAGTAGCTGTTTTAAAATCTTTTTTCTTAACATTTCACTACGCGGCCATTTTGTTTTTGCTATACTCGATTTTTAACAAAATATTATCAGATCATCCCCATATGACTCTTAACTTTTTATCAAATTTTGAAGTCAATCGGGTTAGTTCAATACCGCGAACTGAGAGACAGACAGACAGACCGACAGACGGGCCGACGGAATTGATGAAACATATTTTTTGGCATCTAGGGACGCTAAAACGTGAAGATATATATAAAACCTGAAAGAGTTGGTGATTTTTTTACGATTACAAACATTTTATTTGCCGCCATCTTGTTCCGCCATCTTGAATTAGTGCCATAGTTTTACTAGTTGACCTCTATACCACAGTTAGCTATCGCACACAATTTGAAATCAATTCATTAAGTAGTTATTTAGGCTGAATTTTTAAATATTTTATTAACCCCCCATTTTGTTCCTCCATCCTGGATTCGTACCAAAATATTATTAGTTTATTCCAACGTAATACTTGATGTTTTTTGCAATATTTCAGATAAATTTGATGAGTAGTTTTTTAATAATAACTTTTTTAACAGTTCACTAGGCCGCAATTTTGTTTCGCCATATTGGATTTTTACCAAAATCTTATCAGGCCATCCCCATATGACCCTTATTTTTTTCCCTAAATTTGAAGTCAATCGAGAAAGTAGTCTTTAAGCTATTCCGCGAACTGACAGCCAGACAGAAAGACCGACAGACGGACCGACGGAGTTGATAAAACAATATTTTTTGGCATTTAGCGACGTTGAAACGTAAAAATGTGTAAAAGTGAGAGAGTGACTTTTTTCACGCTTAAAATATTTTACTAAGCCTCCATTTTGTTTCGCCATATTTGATTTTTATCAAAATTCTACTAGGCCATCCCCATATAAACCTTAATTTTTGACCAAAATTTGAAGTCAATCGAGTAAGTAATCTTTACGCTATTTCGTGGACTGGCAGACAGACAGAAAGACCGACAGAGGGACCGACGGAGTTCATAAACATATATTTAAAAAAAAATAAGAGGGAAACTTTTTCACGATTACAAGCATTTTTTTTGGTCGCCATTTTGTTCGGCCATCTTGAATTAGCACCACTATTTCAATAGTTGATCCTTATACCACAATTAGTTATGGTACACAATTTGAAATCAAACCATTAAGCAGTTTTTGCTGAAATTTTAAATATTTTATTAGACCGCTATTTTGTTCCGCTTGGATTCGTACCAAAATGTTATCAGTTGATTCCAACATAATACTTGATGTTTTTACAAAATTTGAGATAAATTGGATGAGGAGTTTTTTAACAATAATTTTTTTAACATTTCACTAAGCCGCCATTTTGTTTCGCCATATTGGGTTTTTATTAAAATATTACTAGGTCATCCCCACATGACCCTTAATTCTTGACCAAAATGTCAAGTCAATCGGGTAAGTAGTTTTTTAGCTACGCCGCGAAGAGACAGAGAGACAGACAGACAGACAGGCAGACGGACAGACGGACAGACGGACAGACAGACAGATAGACAGACAGACAGACAGATAAATAGACAGACAGACAAACAGACTGAGTGAAGGAATTGAGAAGACATGCTTTTCGTCATCTAGGGACCCTGAAACGTGAAGATTCAGCCATTTTTAACATTCTTTTAATATGCTTGCTATAAGAGCACTCCGGAAATATCCTGAATGTCCCCTGAAAATTTCATCTAAATGGTTCAGGCTATCGCGGAGTAATCGATGTACAAACATATAAGAAATGCATAGGGCCAAACTGATAATCTCCTCCTTTTTTGAAGTAGGTTAAGAATTATAATGAGGGTAGTCGGTTAATAACGTTGTTATATACTGTATATTAATTTGTCGAAAATGTCAAGTAAAATACTAGCTTTAAAGGTTGCACATTTTCATGGTCACTCTGTAAATTTACATAACGGGATAGCAAAAAAGATAACTTTTAGCAAATGGGGTTGTGTGTCTATAACACACCTCAATGCTTTAGTTTGAAAGGTGTTTTTAAAAATACGAAAATTTAATTATAAAACTGTCTGCCATTATCGCCCTTATACCTGTTTTTTTTATATTATTATTACAAAAAATCGGGTGAACGGATTTCAAATCAAAATATATGGGACCACCAGAGAAACGTCCTCTGCAATTTAACGTTTGACTCATTAAAATCGGCCAAGCCGTTCAGACAATATGCGCAAACAAACATAAAAAAATACGTACAGGTCGAATTGACAATCTCTTCACTTTTTGAAGTCGGTTAAAAAGGTAACTGTTTGAACATCGACAGTCATCATAATATTTTGGAGATGTTGTTTGGGTTGTCCATTTTAAACATTTTCACTTTAGGTAGAAAGTGTACTACATAAAAATGTTAATCATTTTACGCAGAATCCAAAAATGGAATTAATATTTGAGATTTCCGTTTGAAATCAATTTGATACGCCAGTATAACTGGAAAAAAAGAGCATACAGAGAAAACTCCCCGATACCAATTTACACATTCTCAGGTATTTTGACACACCCTGTACATATATTCAGATTTTGACAGACCCTGTACATAAATACTGCTGTGTATTTCTATATTATATTATATACACGTGTATTAAGTCTACCTATTACTTTAAATGTTCGCTTTTGGCTGTAGATAGTCTTTCACTATTTTGGCGAGGCATTAAAAAAGTTATATTTATTTTTTCACATCTCTTGAAATTTATTTTTTTTAAGTAAGTCTTCGTTTTAGCACCAAAAAGGCCTCTGGCCTTGATGGTATATTCCTAAAAATAGTGCGCTTCTGAACTGGTTCCTCTTCTTACCAGGTTATGTCAGGTGACCTATGACAATGGTATTTTTTCTAAAAGCTGGAAATCTACTCGTGTATAGACCACAAGGGATCGAAAACTCTTCCCTTTAAATCCTTACACCCAGTTATGAGTAAGGCAATGGAGAAGTATATCAATACTAATCTTTTAAATTACCTTAAAAGGTATAAACTTATCCATACTGAAACATCCATCGAATTCCACAGAGAAGCTGAAAGTATTGCAACTGACGCACCTCTTAGCAAACTTACTACCTAACTTTGTACTTGATTTGCCAGTTTTCTTTCTAACAAAAGTATTTGTATAGTGGTTGGTGTCCATTCATCTGCATATCAATGATCTGCGTTCTTCTATCAGCAATCCTATTTGCATCTTTGCTGTCGATAGTACATTCCACTCCAACATAATAATTTTTTCAAGGATGAAATTGATGATAGCCGTAAATTAATGACTTTATATCTAACCCAGGACTTCATTAAAATCGGAGAATTGGGAGTAAAGGTCCTAATTTAGTTTAACGCCACTAAAACAGAACCATGATTACTATCTCACAAATTACCTACTAATATCCGAACCATTGAAATGAATAACTGAATACTTGAAGCCAAAGATTCCTTTAGCCTAGTCGGTATGACTCTTCAGAAAGATCTTCGATGGCACGATCACATCACCTCTATTAACATAGCAACCACGAACTCAAAAATACTTTTCTTCTGTAAACTTGCATACACTTTACACATCACTAAAAAATGCTTGCAACACTTGAGCACAGTCGAACTGTAGGCGATCTGTCTCTGATTTATAGATACTACCACGGATTCTGTTCTGTTATCTAGTACTTAGGCCTTCGGTCTTCTTGACCTGCTCATTCATAAAAAGAAGCATGGGTAGACTTACAAGAAATACAGTGCACATAATTTCGTTACCAATAAACCGCAAGGTTAAATAATTTTGTCTCACAAGAAATAAAGTAAATATGCAGATATACGACGTGATGGGTTTATAATTTAGAATTATCTAAGGCTGTCGGCAATTTAATAGGCAACCTTAAAATCAATATTTACCATTTTTTATATTAATCATCCCCATATTCCGCTAAGTTAGTCGACACTCGAGAAAATTATCTAACTTGCTCACCCCCCCAATTACAAACATATTGAAGAAAAAGAATGCTTAAACTTTTTTACGAAAACATCCAATTCATATTATTCTTAAATAAACTGCTCATTAAAAGAAAAGTTAGATCTGTTTACCAGTTTTGCGTATTTCTACTTTGAAGACCACTAATTAATTTCTAAATTAATTTCTTCTTTAGGGATTCATTTGACATCTTTGCATATTATATGGTATATTAAACATCAGAAAGTAAAAATTTTTCGCCCGCTCATCTTTTTCATTAATATTCTACTCCGTTCGTCCAATTGCACAGTATACCGAAAAGGAGTAGGGTTAGATGAAATTGTTATAATAGACGAAAACTATGAAATAATAGTATATACAAATCCAATAAAAACAGTATGAGAAAGTGATGGCCTCATGATTTTACTTCGTATATGCCGATTAGGCAGTTTTATAAAATCATTACATAATCACTCATTACATTTGCCTAGAAATAGGCATTGGAAATTAAAACGCAAAACTAGATGATGCTTTAAAGAAACACGTAAGATTGGTAATTCTAAAGTTATCACGGAAATTTCTTCGTAAAAGTTAAAAGAAAATTTCTGAAATTCTAAAATTCATACTACCAGTAATTTTAATAGGCTAAAAAATAAATTACCATTTTTTTATAATCTGTTTATTATGGAAACGCCATCTATCTTACAAAAAAAACTTTCAAAACGGCTTATCTAAACGGAAATTATGCACCAGCAGACAAAAAACAAAAAAAAAACAGGAATACCTCTCATATCCGGGAAGCACAAGTCCGGTTAAAGAGATATTTTAATTTCCTGCTTCAATTAATCTTTGAACAAGGTTTGAAATTATGTAAAATCGAATGAAACTATTTTACATATTTGAATAATTTATGATTTTGCTATCTCGCCCATTCAAGCTTAGGACTTATTAAAGACCTGAAAATTCAAACATTCGGGGCGTCAACTTGAGGAATATATTATCGGTTTTCCGCGACGGAAACTAACATACTACAGACAGAAACTTTTAGGACTGGGTTTTAAATCCAGAATTAATTTTTCGGTATTTTATTTATTTATTTATTCCTACAGATCAAAAGATATACAAAAAATCCGATTATAGAAAGGGATAGGGAAAGAAAATTTGCAAAGAAGCATTACATCATCCTATAAACTAATAAATGGAAAAACTAAGAATACAGATTTCTTGAGCTAAAGTATGGTTGCTATACATTTACAGAAAAAATGGGTAAATTTCCTTTACCTGAAACATTCCCGCTAGGAATCTTTCCTTTTATGGGGAATAGTGAAGTGGGACCCAATTTAGTTTCGCTCATAGTTATTTAGTAACATATCTTTTCAAACATTTTTAATGGATGTTTTTTGGTTTCACCATATTGGATTCGTACCAATATTTTATCAGTTTCTACCTATGCCACACTTGATTCTGGGCCATGATTTAAAATAAACTGAGTAGGGTAATAATCAGTTTTTGCACTTTCATGTTATTTCGTTATGCTGAATTCGTACCAATTTTATCTCCCTATAACATTCAATGCTTTCACAAAATTTAAAACTAATCTAATTAGTTGTTTTTTCAGGCTGATTTTTAAAATATTTCGCTAGTTCGCCATTTTGTTCCGCCATATTGGATTTATACCAAAATATTACCAGGTCTTCCCCATGTGAGCCTTAATATTTAGGCAAAATTTCAAAAAAGTCAATCGAGTAAACAGTTTTTGAAATACGCCGGCAAATGACAGACATATGGACGGACGGAACTGAGATGACATATAGGTATTTTTCCACGCGCGTGATTAAAATAGAAATTTCCACACGCAATTGGTTTCGCAAAACTTTATTTTGTACACTAGTGAAAAGATATTGCTAAATATTTTAAACTTTTTTCCGAAGAACAAAAAGTTAAAAAATTCCGCAAAAATTTGCCACCATAAAAAACAACACCAAATAAGAAATATTACACACCATTTAAGGAACCGTATCTTCAGCCTTAACATTGCATAAAGCTTCACATTGTTGCTTT
Source organism: Kuschelorhynchus macadamiae (assembly GCA_030620095.1). Taxonomy (NCBI): domain Eukaryota; kingdom Metazoa; phylum Arthropoda; class Insecta; order Coleoptera; family Curculionidae; genus Kuschelorhynchus; species Kuschelorhynchus macadamiae. Next base: position 427,223 of record JAUTXW010003589.1, read on the forward strand.
CCTTTTAATATCGTTAACAGTAACCAAATAAAATAATAAGCTGATGGTAATTGTTCCTTAGTATTTTGTTTTGAATACATTTTTTTTAATTCAATGTTTTATTATAGTGTCTTGTTCGCACTCGACTGCTGCCCGGCTTACATAGTCTACTTTTTGCTATTAGAAATATGTATGTCAGAAGTAGAGGTAATGGAGCTGTTTAAGTTCAAATTTCCAACCGTTAGAGTCGTGTTTGACCCATGATCTTCTTTGCTATATGTTCCTTATTCTCTAAAGAATTCTTATTATAGCCTTCTGCTGTAGAAGAAGATTTCCAGCCCACATGACTCTTTAACATCTGCATATCTGTTCCGCCATCAACCCGAAAGGAGAACCTTCTAAAACAACGTCCAGTGTATTTTTCGGGATTTTTCAATCCAGGCTTTGTCGCAACCATTTTTCGTATGCTTCCGAAAGTATTAACTCCGACAGGCTGAGAGGTATATTTTCCTTGTCTGTAGCATACAAAAACCGAAGTTCAGCATATTTTTGAATAATATTTAAATAGGTAATACTTGGCACATTTCCTTCTGTAATAACAAATTCTAGGGCAATTTTTGTTTTCGCACATAGAATCACAATTTTTATATAAAGGTCATTGTATTAAATATGATCCAACATTACTTAGTTAATTCTTCCCGACGACTAACAAGCTCCAACAATGCCGATTATTATAGCAACATTCATGAGTAAATATGTTTCATCATTTGCAGTACTTAGAAACTTCTATACCTCTTCTTTTGTAAAAATTCTGGAATGTTTGTCTTTGTAAGCCTCTGAACTTCTCTCTTATATATATATATATATATATATATATATATATATATATATATATATATATATATATATATATATATATATATTGTAACGTCCTATGGGAAAAGGAAACTCCGAATATTACGTGTATTATTTTATTTCCCTATAGACGTACCTACATGTATTCCATTCCGATCTACACTGCTTTGCTAATAATAGGAATGCAGAAATAATAGGTGGGGTGACCGTGACGGTACTAACGTGTGTCATATGATGCGTTATGTTTAATAAATAAATAGATACAGGGTAAATAGAAAAGACAATCGTCACACTCTCTCCTCCTTAATTTCTTTGCATTTCCAATTTATAATAATATTATTTAGTTAATCTAAACATGTAAATGCAAAATATTTTAATTTTATTATAGGTAAGTATACCAGTTTTTTTTACACAATATTTAATATTTTAATCTATCTGGCGATTTTCGAATACGCTTAGGTCTATTTTCTATTAATAATGAAGTCCGTGACGATGAAGTGCTCGGTTTATTTTCAATAAGCAAGGAAAATGGATTATTTGTTTCAGTAGGAGAATTTAATTTATTTTCTGTTATTAGATCGCTCTCATCGTCATTTACCTCAATAATTTCATAAAGGTTACGCATTTCACATTTCCGTAACTGATTTTGATGTCTTTTCCACACTAATTTTTCATTTTTATACACTTTCACCAAGTACACATTTTTACCTAGTATTTTGTCAATATGACATATTGTCCAAGTTGGTTTTACGATATTACGATAATCCTTTGCATATACACATTGACCAACTGAAAATTTCTCCTCTCTCTCCCCCTTAAAATACTTCTTATTTTTATCTTGAGCATTCTTGAGGTTTTCAATAATTTCAGAAGCATTTTTAGGTGGTTTTTCATTAATATTACAGGGGTTTAATAAATCAAATCGAGAACGAATTTGTCTACCTAAAAATAAGCGAGATGGAGTTTCCCCAGTTGAGCAATGTTCTGTTACTCGGTAGGTCATTAAAAATCTATCTAATGAACGATTAAAATTAATTTCATTATTATACATGCTTAATTCCTTAATCAAAAAATTCTTCACAGTTTTTACACTATTTTCTGCAGCTCCGTTGGATGCTTCATGATATGTTGGTGAAGTTATATGTTTAATATTATTTTCTGACAAAAATAGTGTAAATTCCTCTGATGTCAACTGCCGACCATTGTCCGAGCAAAGAGTTTTAGGTAATCCATACCTAGCAAATAGCCCTCTAAGTCTATCAATGGTTTGTGTTGACGTAATACTGGACATAACAAAAACTTCTAGCCATTTAGAAAACACATCTAAAACAACTAAACAGAATTTTCCATTTATAGGTCCTAAAAAATCTATATATATACGATCCCAGGGATTTTCTGCAATTGGCCAAGAATGCAAAATTCCCTTGTTAGGATTTTTCTGATAAATTTGACAGACAACGCAAGACTTACATAACTCTTCAATTTTACTATTTAAACTAGGCCACCAAACGTAGGAACGGGCTAATGACTTCATTTTAGCAATGCCCATATGGGTGTTATGTAACATTTCCAAAACTGAAGTCTGTAAGGATTCTGGTATAATTACCCTTTGTCCCCATACAAGAACATTATTTGTGATTGATAGTTCGTCGCGTTTGTGAAAATATGGTTTTAAAATCGGATTATTTATTTTTTCTGGCCAACCTGACAAAACAAAAGTAAAAATCTTAGACAAAATTTTATCTTTTTGCGTTGCATTTTCAATTTTAAACAAGTCAATCTTTAAATCAGAACATTCGTTTAAATAATTTATATGTAGGGAATCAAAATTATCGATATCATTATTTTCAGAAATTTTTATTGGCATTCTTGAAAGGAAATCGGCAATATTTTTACTAGAGCTAACGTATTTTATATCAAAATCAAAACCGCTCAAAAAACAAGCATATCTTTGGAGCCTATTGGCTGCCATAATTGGTATGCCTTTTTTTGGTCCAAAAATGGATACTAGTGCTTTATTATCTGTAATTAAAGTAAATTTATTTCCAAATAAAAATTGATAATATCTTTTTATGCCAAAAATAATGCTGAAGGCTTCCTCATCGATTTGACTCCAACGTTTTTGTTGATCATTTAATGTTTTGGATGCAAAACAAATTGGTCGCTCCACACCGTTTTCAAAAACGTGAGATAAGACTGCCCCCACACCATAGTCAGAGGCGTCGACAGTTAATCTTAATGGAAGTTCAGGATTAAAATGAACTAGGAAATTATTCGATTGCAAAATACCTTTAACTTTTTCGAAGGACTCTAGACATTCGTTTGTCCAATTCCATGGCACATCTTTTTTTATTAAATTATATAAGGGATGTAAAATAGAAGGAATGTTAGGTATGAATCGATTATAGTAATTTATTGCCCCAATAAAAGATCTTAGTTGCGATACATTTTGTGGTACTGCAATTTTTTCAATAGCTTCTAATTTCGTTTTGGACTTATGCAATCCATTTGCACTTATATCAAATCCCAAATAAGAAACAGAATTTGCGAAAAAATTGCATTTCTCTATTTTTACCGTAAGACCACAATCTTCTAAAATATGTAAAACTTTTTCCAAATTTTGCTCATGTGCAGCGCGATCTTTTCCGGTAATTAAAATGTCATCCAGAAAGACAGATACGTCCTCTACATCTCGGAAAAATTGATCCATTATTCGTTGAAATTGCTCTGGAGCACAACTAACCCCATAAGGTAATCTATTATAAAAAAAATAGCCCTTTGTGCGTAGAAATAGTGGTTAATTTCGCGGATTCCTTTTCAAGAACAATTTGTTGGTATGCAGAACTCAGATCAATTTTTGAAAACTGCTCACCCCTACTTAGTTTAGCATACAAATCATCAATTCGCGGAATAGGGTACTTGTCCGCCACTAAAAATGGGTTTAAAGTGATTTTATAATCCCCACAAAGGCGAACAGAACCATCTTCCTTTAAAACAGGAACGATTGGGGTGCCCCACTCACAATGTTCTATAGGCGTAATTATTCCTGAATCCGCTAACCTATCTAGCTCAGTTTCAACCTTAGATTTAAGTGCATATGGCAAGGGTCTGGGTTTAAAAAATTTAGGCACCGAATTTTCTTTTAAATATAATTTTAATTCAAGTTTGTTAAAACATCCTATTTTATTAGAAAATACTTTTGGATATTTTGCTGCTAATTTGTGTATATACTGATCGTTAGAGACGTAATTAATTTGCTTAAATTCCAGGTTAAACTTACAAATAAAATCTCTGCCAAGTAAGGCAATATTACTCTCTTTGATAATATAAAATTTCAAATTAGATATTTTGTTATTGTATTGAACAGATAATTCAATTTGGCCAATTGGAGAAATTCTCCCGCCTGTAAAATTTACCAAAGTTACATCTGTTTTAATCAACGGAACATTTTTAAAACATTTCTCATACATCACGCCAGGAATACAAGAAAGTGCTGCCCCCGACTCTAATTCAAAATTAAACAACCTATTGTTTATAAATATATCAATTGTTATTGGTTTAGAAACATTATTTTGAAGAGTATAGACCGGAAAATCATTCAAATTCAAACCGGAGTTCAAAACATTGTGATTATCAGTAACATTTTCAATATTTAAGCTATTTATATTTTTATGTTTACAATTTGCTGTATTGTGAGTTTTTGTACGACAATATTTACAATATTTATTCGAGTTACGATAAAAACACTTGCTTTCTAAATGCTTACCTTTCCGACAAATAGAACACAATTCACTATCACCTGTTTTATTATTTCCAACGTTGCCGGATGAACCTGAGGTACCAGCAGTCGTACCGCCTGAAAAGCGCGCGCTGCCTCCCTGATGGTGACCTTGCTGTGACCTACCTCTGCCCCGACTTCTTTGGAAACCTTGAAGTCGCAAAATTTCGTGAGGTTCTTGCTTCACGAAAGAATTATTCCCCATATTTAGGTTGATAGCACTGGTTTCAGCTGTCAATGCTATATTTATAGCTGCATCGAAGGTAATACTGGATTTTTGTTCCAACATTTTCTCCAAAACTCTTCCGGAATTTAATCCACAAATAAATCGATCACGGAGAATATTTTTCAATTGTTCTACAAATTCACATTTTACACATAAACTACGAAGTCTGACGGCCCAATCTTAAATACTTTCATTCGGTGACTTATACGCGGAATAAAATTTACACCTTTCGGCAAAAACAATGGTTTTTCCACTATAATAGCCATTTAAATGTTGCAGGAGATCTTTGTAATTAGCCTCAGAAGGCTTTGTAGGAAGACACAGGTTTTGTAACAAAATGAAGGCATCTTGAGCGAGTCCATTTAGCAAAATAGCTCTTTTTATGGATTCGTCAGTTATAGTATTTGCCACAAAAAATTGTTCCAAGCGATTTATGTGCACAGTCCAGTCATGTATTTTTGGGTCAAATTCCAACTGCAAACCAACGGTCGTCGCCATTTTTGACACACACTATACACACTTACTGCTTTAGCACACTACTTTACTGTCTTTATAAACACTAAATATTAAATCGCGAGTTCAATAATTATCCAAATTCCTCGTCGCCACTTGTAACGTCCTATGGGAAAAGGAAACTCCGAATATTACGTGTATTATTTTATTTCCCTATAGACGTACCTACATATATTCCATTCCGATCTAAACTGCTTTGCTAATAATAGGAATGCAGAAATAATAGGTGGGGTGACCGTGACGGTACTAACGTGTGTCATATGATGCGTTATGTTTAATAAATAAATAGGTACAGGGTAAATAGAAAAGACAATCGTCACATATATATATATATATATATATATATATATATATATATATATATATATTGTTTCCTCCCTCCATCGACAAATGTCGCTGATAGCTCTTTCTTAAGCCCTGTTAGCAGCATGGAATTATTGAAAGAAATGAATAACATCACCAGCAAATCTTCGTGTAGCACTGATGGCCTATCAATTAAAATATTCCTGAACCTGCCTCTCTTAGTCATAGAGGCCCTTACAACATTACTAAATGAATTCTTTATAAAATGTATATTCCCTGAATGCCTGAAAACAGCTATAATTATTCCACTTCATAAAGGGGGCGAAAAAACTCTTGCAATTATCTCCCAATTGCTCTACTACCAGTGCTATTAAAAATCATTGAAAGATTACTGAAGAATTGTCTTATGCTATTTCTCCTTAAACATCAAATTATATCCCCGGATCAGTTTGAATTTTTCCCAACAAGTGCGCCATGTTTTCGTTGCTTAGCGACGTCTACTTATCTTTCAATAACAACCAACCCACCGCCTCAGTTTTTTGTGACCATGCAAAATCCTTTGACTGTGTTAGTCATGAAATTTTGATAAGCAAGCTAAATTTTTATGGAATCCGGGGTATTTCTTTCATTTGGTTTAAATCTTATCACGGGAATAGGCAGCAAAGTTCGGTCTTGGGACCTATTCTTTTTTTGTTATACGTTAATGATATCACCAACCTGATAATTAATTGAAAAATGTCTCTCTTTGCTGACGACACAAGCATAACATGAAGTGATTTTTAAACAATGTTTTTACATGGTAATATTTCCAACGCCTCTGTTATGATTAAGGCTTGGTCCGATTCAAATCTGCTTTGTTTCAATGTAGATAAAACAGTGGCCTTATCTTATACGGGGACCTGACAACCACGTCAGCTTCTTAACAGCAATATTAAATACGTTGACGGCTGGTTGCAGAAAAAGTTTAGAATGTTTAACGGTATGTCAAATTTGACAGGAAGTTCCTAGATTTCTATAAGCAGCTTGTCAAATCCGAAAGCTCGGTTAAATATTCTAAATAGCAATTAAGTTTTGTACAACCTGCTGTTTGTCTATTAAATTCCTAAGTTTGAATATAAATAACAACCTAAAATGGTCTAAGCATATTAACACCTTAACTAAAAAACTTTCTACCGCTTACTTTGCCATTCGATTAATTTCAAAAGAACTGGGCGTATCTTCTGCCAGACTTACTTATTTCTCTCTAATCGAATCCCATCTCCGCTATTGCCTTCCCTTTTGGGGCTTCTGTACCACCGAGAAAAAAATTAGGCTTCAAAAGAGAGCAATTCGCTATTTGTTTGGTCTAAATAAATCTCATTAAAATATTTTTTATTTGTTTGTTTACTTAAATCTTTTTGGGTGTCATGTTCCAGCTGTTAGCATAGAATTTGAAAATCATTTTATAGGGGAATGAACTGTCTGATAGTCCGTTAAAATTAATTATTTTGTTACATATTATATTCAAGTTCTACATTTCCTTTTTTTTTAATAAACTTTAATTACTATATCTGTTCAGTACACTTTTTGTTTAACTTCACTTATTTTGCTTGTATAACGATAACAAAATCCAATTTAAGTTCGCGTAATTTTAATTTCAATGTCATCGAAATTATTCACCTCACATATGTATTGTTTATTTCCTAATTACGTATTAAGGTCACCTAGATTCATTGACCGCTTTACGGTATATCTACAATTTATGATTTTTTTTAATTAATATTTTCGTTTTTTTCATTATTTTATTTTTTTCCTTTTAAAGTAAATTTCGCTTTGTCCATAAAAATAAAATAAAATAATTTTCCTGCGACAATCAAGCATACTTTTGTTTCTTTGTTCTTTTCAAAAATGCGATTAGTTGAGAAAATCTGCATATATTTTGATTTTTCTGAATTGAAATCATAGTTTTCAATACTGAGTAGTGGATCCATAGTATAGATCGCTACTGGGAGCGTTGCTTTCGAGCAAATTTTATTTTTTATGTTGGCATAAACTTTCTTAAACGAATTTAATTTGCCATAGTAAACATAGTACGTACAAATACTTGTAATATTGATCGATCACCGATAATCTAAAAAGAAGCAAACAAACATAAAACATATACTCAAATTATTAATAAAATTTGAATAACTTAAATTCAAAAATGTTAAAATAATAGCAAGGGCGTTATTGTTTCTATTTCTTGTTTCCATGACAACATAGTCAATGTGCTGCCCTCCAACGAACGTAGTCTGCATAGAACGAGTATACATGGTGCATCATATAAGTTAGCAGTGCATGTTGACTTCCGTTGTTTGCTATTGTTTATATTTGTTCGTGTTGTCATGGTGACCCTTGGAGTAACAAATGGCCATTTCAAAGGTACATTTACATTTTTAATGTTAGCTGTGCTAGAGTTACTTATTTGGCATTTTAGTTCGCTATTTTAAATATTCCCAAATAATCATATTAATGAATCGAACTATAAATGGATAACACATTTAAAGTTAAGATGATTCTATTTGTAAATTATGTATACATAGAGCTTTATCGGTTTGTATGACATTGAGAGAAGTGAAAATTGCATAAGCGTATTTTTAGCGAAAAAAATACTTTTAGTTAAGCTTTTGTCTTTTTGACAGTTAAAAATGAACAGTAACAATGTGTATATTACGAATATGTATTATTAAATGAAGTAATTATTAAAAAACAAACAAAAAATCAATATAAAACATTGATTTCATCTTCAGAATCGGAGGAATCAATATATTTAGGAGCCATAGATGGTAAATGTTCTTTAAATAATTTTATTGTTTCAGGTAAAAACATTTGTTCATTTTTCTTCGGTATTTTCCTTAAACCTGAGATTAGTAGATCAGAAAATACCAAAAATCTATTTAAAAGATCCTGGTTTGTGGCTGTTATTAATGTTTTTCGAATAAAATGTTCCCGGTAGTTTTTTGTTGCGAGACTCTTGTGCCTCTTCCGACATCCTGTCTATTGGTAGGACTGCGGCAGAAATTATGGATGCGCCATGAATCAAAACCTTGTGAATACTGCTGGGCATGTAATATCACGGATATTTTGATGTCAACAGTACCGCTGTCTTTTCGCCATATTCTTTAAATTTAGTTTCATCAATTGGAAATCCCGATGACAGCTTGCAAAATGCACGCACAACGGTTTACACACTCTTCGTCGATATTTAAAATGTTACTTGTTAATAATGGTTCGCGAAAAAATCTTCTTGCCGTATTCCCATCATTGCTAGTTCCACTCCCCCCTCACTTTACTTTATCTATATTCAATCCCACTTCGCTTTGATTAGAATTTATTTCTTTAACACTTGCCTTTTTCACTTCTGACCAAGCCTGCCATTTTTTGAAGTCCAATCGGTATGATAAGTGTATGAAATATTCCATAAATTTTATCCATGCGTGAAGAGTGGATAAACCGTAGTCTAGAGATGATTCCTTTATTGGCCTCTTTTTAACTTTTTCGATGTCGTTGATTATTTTCGGAGTAGATCAGCAAATATTACATGGTTGATTTAAACTCGTTTCTGTCAAAACATCAGTAATTTTGCCATCTATCATTGTCATCTTTAAATCATGTTTCACTAAAAATGTTTTATTCTCACATCTACATTCTGTCAAATGTAATTCCTCAATTTCTTTCTTCGCTGAATTGGAATCATGCAAAGTCAAAGATGCAGTTTCTTTTTTAAAAGAAACATGAATTGGCCCACATTTTCTAGTGTAGGGCGGCCGAGGATTTTGCCAAAATATTTTTTTTATATTTAGATCAACTTCACTGACTGAAAATAATTGTAGGGGTACGAGTGATGTGAGAAATATATCAGAGTCTGAAGCATTTTCTATAATAGTCTGTTTACATTCGCTGTGACCGGTACTTCCGACGCTACCCCACTTGTGTATCAAAGTCATTGTACGGCCGGTATCGACGTTTTCAAATACATCTTTTTGAGATAAAATAATTCGCGAAACAGTATGGTCCAAAAGCGCCTGTAGTTGAACCTTTGCATCCAATTGGGTGACCTGTATATGTTCAGAAGATGGATAACAATTGACCCTTGCTTCCAAATTTTTTTTAAAAGAGGGATAAACATCGAAGTTTCTTTCCTTAGCGTCTCTTCTAATTGTTTCGTTATCAGGCCAAGAGCTTCATTATTTGTATATGGTTTGATAAGTTTTTTGTTATGATTATTCCAAGTATTCATTATTTTAGCTGATCGGGTTGGTGTAGTTTCAAGACCTGTTTTAATTAAATTTAGGTCATCCTTTTTTTGTATTCTTATTATTAAAATTAAGTTTAACGCACCTTTCAATTGATTTTTGTCGTAAGTATCTGCCAGTTCTAGAATTTTTCTTCGTTTTGGTTTATTACTGCTTTCTGTAAATTATTTTTCTGGTTTTCCAAAAGAAATACCCGGGGTTTATAGTATATTCATTTGTGGAGAAAAAATTACCTCGCTTAGTAACTACGCATTATTCGATTTCATAAATGTATTTTTGGAGCAATTGGTCGCAAATTTCAATTATTTTTTTAGCGGATTGTTGATAGATTTCGCCTCGAATATTTATTCTGTTGGCAATTCCATTGTAAACTTAGAAACTTCTTTCAATTGAATTTCCTTTATTTTCAAACCATAAATGAAAAATCTCTAACCTCTGAATGGTTGTGACTCTTTGCGGTTCTGTAAAAAAAATTTTTTTTAGGTTATGTTAACCTCCAATGTCATTGACGGAGCTAATGTCCTTTTGTGCAGCACATGACCTGTCTACGACATTGGAGGTAAAACAATCGTCAAATTGAGAGCTGCATAAAAACAAAACAAGAAAAACCTTTTCTCGATGACATTTGGAGGTTAGAAACGACAGACATCGATGACTAAGGAATGGAGACTTTTAGTATGTTAAACTGTAGGTTTTTAATTTATTTAGGGCCAAATTAATAATAGGCTGATAATTTTACCAAACAGATATTTACCACAGTTACAATTGTCTCAAAAATGGTATCTTTGACAGTTATCTGCTTGGTAAAGTTACCAGCCTATTCATAATTTGGCCCTAAAGCAAAATAATCTTGAATAATAATGTTTTTTCTATTTTTACTGTACGATGTATCTTATTGTAGCAAAACTTATTACTGATGACTACCAACATAAAAGTGTCTCATAAAACGGCACAAAGTGGTAGCTATTTTATTTTTAAAAAAATATCTTTAGATAATGTTCTACTGAAAACGCCATAAATTGCAAAAACGGTTGATGACGGAAACATAAATTTTCTCTACCAAACAAAAACGTTTTAAATATATCAGACATTTTTAACCACGAATAAAACAACCCTTCAAAACAGCTACTATGAAATAAAAATCAAACATTGAATTAACGTTTTATTTTACTTACGTTGTTCTGCAGCTTCCATATCAAATTTTATTAATATATTTGCAAATAAACTTAAATAATTACCAATAACTTAAACAATATAATAGAAAAATAATGTGTTTTAGGAGCCTGTTTGTAAAACATTGAAAAGACGCTTCGTTTTGATAGCTGTTGTTTGTTTCAGTGTTTTTTATTTCCTAAGCCTACTGGACCTTCTAGTATATTTTAGTATTATATTTACTTAGGTTAAAGGTGCTTCTAATATAACGATTATTGGCCATAAATGATCTCCGGGAAACCACTGTGCATTGGTTATATATACGATAGAGTCCTATACTATTTGTTGGGAATAATGCACCTACAGAGGATAACATGCTTTCAAAATTCTTTAAACTATTATGAAAAACTTTTAAATTTTATGCCGTAAAGCTAAATCTGTAATAATTTTCATTGCATGACTCCTACAACGTTATAATTTAAAGCATTTATATGCCCTGTTTTGTTTTCAAATTAATTACGATAGACCTTTTGACAATGATGTTAAAAATATTAAGTATCGACTCCAATTATTCCAACAACATTATATTGTCAACATATCAAATTAAAAAATATACACAAAGTCTAGGTCTCCGTCAAAAATAAATGTATAAATTAAGAATAGGCTACATGTTTCGTCCTAACGGGCATCATCAAACCTAATATGAATATACATTACAACGGAAAATATAATTGAGTAATTTACCATAAACAAAACACATTTTACAAAGTAGATAAAACAAACATAACCAAACAAATAAACAATGAAATATCAGAGACGTCGATGTAAATTTTTTTTTGATGAGAGGTGAAAGGTCAAAACGAAAAAAGAAGAGATTTTTCAAGACGAACTTGACTAACTGTCGTAAAGTGCATTCTACATTATTAAAAAGAAGAAGAATAAGTGAAAATGACAGAAAAGACTTGAAGGTTATACAAAATAAGAATATTCTATTTACCTAGTTATTGTTTTGAAATATTGTTAAAAATCAAATGATGCTCAAAATTACACATTTCGTTAACGCAGGTAAGTTTGCGGCTCTTTTTAGCTTTTGTTATTTCTATCTTCTCCAAAAGATCCAACTTCTTACCTTTATGGCATTCGTGAAATATATTTACATTTTCAGATATGCAAAAACGATGTTTTGAGGGTAACAAATGATTCGCAAAGGCAGATTTTGTATTAGAAATATCTGTATTTTAATATTTTGTAACCAAGCTGAGGTGTTCCTGGATCCTTGTCGAAATTACTTACTGGCTGTCTTAATATCTGATCTCATTCTACTGCTAAAAACTGTGCTAGAACAAAACTTTTTTAAATTTAATAATAAATTTAATAATAACGTTCGGGCTTGGCAAAGGGTTCTTGCCTTTCACTATTCTTGAGTGAAGGTATAAAAGGTACGTGAGTGATATTTGTATTGTTTGAAAAGGTAGTGGACAAGAATCGTTAAAATTTTTATAATGTATATATTTTTTGCACGAAAAAATATCCTTCACTATGGAAAGTGAAACTGATGGCAAACTTCCTTTGCTAGACATTCTTTTAATTAGAAATGATAACAAAATAATTTTTGGGTATATTAATTCGTTTTTGGAAATACTTTTTAAATTACCACTATCTCAAGCTGCTTTTATTAAAGAAATAGTAATAAGGGAAAATGCCTTAAACATTGGGGAGCCAATGAAAACATTCAACAAACTTTTTTATACATTTATGAACAAATATAAACTCTCTTATAACTTAATACATAATAATCTAATTAATACAAAAAAAATCAGAGTTTTTGGAAATATATCTCTATTAATCTAAATTTTTTAAGTCATTTAATAACTCCATATCCTTTAAAATAAACAACACATAGTTAGAATCAAAGATAAAAAGGATAGCCATGTGAAATCTGGAGTTTATTCCCTTCATTGTGGAGAGTGTCCTGCTGTTTGCGAGGGTCAATCGAGTAGGAAAATTTCGACTAGGATCCAGGAACACCACAGCTTGGTTACAAAACATCAAAATACAGATATTTCTAATACAAAATCTGCCTTTGCGAATCATTTATTTTGGAAATATATCTCTACATTTAACTAAATTTTTTAAGTCATTTAATATTTCCGTATTATTTAAAACAAACAATATTTTAAAACAACACTTAGTTAGAATCAAATATAAAAAGGATAGCCTTGAGAAATCTAGAGTTTATTCCCTTTATTGTGGAGAGTGTTCTGCTGTTTACGTGGGACAATCGGGTAGGGAAATTTTGACAAGGATCCAGGAACACCTCAGCTTGGTTACAAAATATCAAAATACAGATATTTCTAATACAAAATCTGCCTTTGAGCATCATTTGTTACTCTCAAAACATCGTTTTTCCATATCTGAAAATGTAAATATATTTCACGAATGCCATAAAGGTAAGAAGTTGGATCTTTTGGAAAAGATGGAAATAACAAAAGCTAAAAAGAGCATCATCCTTATCTGCGTTAAAGAAATGTTCAATTTTGAGCCTCATTTGATTTTTAACAATATTTCAATAGAATAACTATATATTCTTAATTTGTATAACCTTCAAGTCTTTTCTGTCATTTTCACTAATTCTTCTTCTTTTTATTAATGTAGCATGTACTCTACAGTTAGTCAAGTTCATCTTGAACAATCTCTTCTTTTTACGTTTTGACCTCGCCTGTCACCAAAAAAAAAAACTTACGTCGCCGTGGACATCGTATTTCATTGTTTCTTTGTTTGGTTATATTTGTTTTATGTACTTTGTAAAATATGTTTTGTTTGTAGTAAAGTTATATATAATTCAATTGTATCTTCCGTTGTAATGATTATTCCTTTTAGGTCTGATGATGCCCGTTAGGACGAAACATGTAAACTATTCTTAATTTATAAATTTATTTTTGACTGAGACCTAGGCTTTGTGTATTGGTTTTAATTTGTTCATTACCAGGTCTCTTTAAGATAATATGGACACTTTCTTGACTGATCAACATATGTATTAATATAACCTATTTTTTTATTTGATTGATATCGTCTTGAAGCTTGTCAAGATATAATTATTTTTATAAATTCTTTAAAAATATTGAAAATGTATACTCATAACAAACCAGGCCCATGAATTATTGACCTAAATAGCCTATTTTTGCCGCAAATTCAAAACGACTCAAGTTGACCGTTTTCAAGGTATATGTTTGCTTACAGTCACATCTTTTTTGCAAATAGTTTTTTTCTAATTTAGGGACAGAAAAAAACAAAAACTCCTAGTTATATTTTTTCGGTAGCATTTTAATACTTCCTCTATATAATAGCTATTATATTAAGGATATTGTTGTAAGGGGAGGTAAAAATTATTCATATTTCGCTTTTTCGCACAACCTCTGCATTATATCGTCCAAGGTTTAGATAAATATTTATTCGCCCGTCGTTTTCTGTTCGTTTGTCTTTTATTCATTCCTACTGTACCAGTTTAGAAAATAAATCATATACTCAGCAAATTTATTTTCCAAATATGCGCGGTGCGATAAATTCTTCTTCTGTCATGAGGAGGGAGTAATTAATTTATTAGGGTGCTGTTTATCCAATTTTTGAAGATATATTGTGTATTTGCGGGATTTAAACCCGAAAACGACCCTGTAGCAGGGTATGACAGATGCGCTCGTGATAAATACTTTAAAGCCAAAGGTTGGCGGTTCGTTTGAACAGGTATAATTAAAAGTTTGCGTGACGGGTTTATTAAGAAATAAAATGGAACTAGAAAGGGTTTTATAATTTATACTTTGCATATATGTGAATGGTGTTTATTTTACCAAGAGCTTAAGAACAAAAAATACTTTTATTAATGATGCGACCATAATTCATTCCCGGACATTGAATTATGGACAGCTAAATTTTTGGGTAATTTTTAATTAAGGCATTAACTTTTTTCTTTTGACTGATTTTAATGGTCGTTTGAGCAGTTTGTAGAGAAATTAATCATGTTTAAGATACACCTATCAATTTATAAAAAAAAATATATTATTGTGGGCTGACCTTTTTATCTTTTGTCGAAAAATTTAAACACCCTGTATAATAACTGCAGATATCATGCCATTGCAATATACCGGTTGACAATGAAACGACTTTCCAGGGCGCCATTTAAAAACGGCTAGAGGTAAAAATATAGAATATGGTGTGATGATAGGGTTGAATATTGTGAACATTCGTAACATAAAAACAGTTGAATATCGTTTCCGGCTTTCCCGGAAATGACCACGACTTCTTTATTTTAAATAGAACACTCGGTATATTTTATGTTTTTTGAACTCTCTCTTAATAATTCTAAACAGTTCTTGTATAACATAACCTTTGTCTAAAATGTATAGTTTTCCAAATAAAGCCACTTAAAAATGTGCCATAATTCCAACTTAAATGTATTTTATGGAAAAACGGATTAGGCCAGGATAAAACAATTACGGTTATTTACTCTTTATTTAAGCCTTCATCCAGCAAATGTCATAGAAGGAAATGTTCCGAGTTTAAAAAAAAAATGTGTTTTTCGCAAATCGATTTTTCAAGTTTTGATCAGACCTTGTACCATAACGGGTCAACTGAAATAGGGTACCTAATTTTCAATTTTGCAGTTGTTTATGAAAGTTAAGTTAATGATAACTTAACCTAGTGTGATAACTATCTATTAACAAACTTTCGCTAAAATTAAAATATTAATATTAGTCTTGACTATGGTTTTTAAAATCAATTGAATTTTGACAAGTAACTTTTATCACTTGTGGGCTTGGCAGATTGTTGCACTTTTCGTAAATTCTTGTGCTTTATTTCGTGTCTCTATTGGTGTAGACTAAAAGTTCTTTGTAATCTCTTTAAAATGCCAAGTTTTACAAGGGCGGAACAAATAGATATGCTTCTCGTTTAGGGCGAGTTCTTGCAAAATAAAAGGCAGGCTCAAACACTCTACGCACAGCGATACCCCGACAGAAACAAACCCTGCTCTCCCTATTTTCCGTGGCTAGTAAAACATTTGAAAACAGTTCCCCAAAATGAAAATGAAGGAAAGTTCATTATTAGTAAAGAAGCTGAAATAAACTTTCTGGCATTTGTGAATGCTGATCCAAGTATTTCTACTCGCCAAATTAAAAGTGAAGTTGGAGTTAACAGAGAAAGTGCAAGAAACATTTTGTAGAAACATAAGTACAAGCCCTACAAATACCAAATCCACCAACACTTGGGTGTAAATGACTGCTCGGCGAGTTCAATATTGCCGATGGTTTATGGACAATTCTAACCATAATAATACCTTTAATAGATTAATATTATTTTCGGATCAGTCTCGCTTCACGAATCTACGAACGCTTTGGTGTTAATGTGTGGCTAGGTGTTTTAGGAACGAGAATTGTGGGCCCAATATTTTTTAATGAGCTCCTAACAGCACAAACTTATTTAAACTCTCTAAGAACAATATTTACCGATTTTTTCGAAAATTTACCTCTTGCAGAAATTCCCAACATCTACTTTTAACAAAATGGTGCACCGGCCAATAATGCTCGAATTTATATAAATTTTTCTAATGACCGGTTTGGGGATCAATGGATAGCATCGAATGAACCTGTAAGATGGCCAGTACGTTCGCCTGATTTGACACCTCTAGATTTTTTCTTCTGGGGTCATATAAGGGATGTGCAGTCCATGGAAGCAAGGGAAGCAGTTCTTCCCCAAAAAAAAATTACAAAACATCTTCTAAAATGTAATTTTTGAAATAGGAAACCATTAATTTAGTTTATATTAAAAATGCTAAAATATTATCTTAATTATCAAGCCCATAATAAATGCGGCCTTGACTCTGACCGAGCGACAATAGAAAATGGAATAGAACCTATGCGGGCCGCTAGCTTCTCTGCAGCCAAATCCTGTATGCTTGATTTCCTGTGAATCGAGCCAGAGGTTATTGAACTTTGCACCGGCTGTTTGCAATTTTTGCATTTAAGTGGCGTGCTTTAAGTGGGGGCGGAAGCTATCGTTGAAGTAGGTTCTTTGTTTGAACGGCTATCCGTGTATTGTGTGATACGTACGTCGCGTCGTACATGGTGTGATATGTTAGACAATAATACGGACGTGGATATGCAAATACCGTCAACTTCGGCTGTCGGTAATAACGTTGAAAATGTTGGAGTAATGTTTTAGTAAGAAGAGTGTGTGTGAATGTGTAGTGTGTGTCTTAATAATAAAGGGATTTGCAACATCATACTTCGCTGATAAGCTTCAAATAATTTCCAAAGAAAAATGAAAACCGCCTTTGAAAAAATTACCCACAAAAATGAAAAATTGTATTAGACATTTTTATCCGGAAAAACGATACGAACAAGTTCAATGGCTAACAGAGTATGAAAATATAAGTAAATTATTTTGTTAGCCGTGTTTATTTTTTGAAAATGAAAAAAGTCTCTGGAATAAAACTGGTTTTTCCGATTTAAACAATTTCCATAAAGCTGTAAAAAGACACATTATGTCCAAAGCGCATTTGCAGGCCGCGTCATAAAAGAAAAAGTCTTCGGCAAAACCAGAACAGACCACGCCCTTAATAAACAGTTGAAAATTAGTCACCGCCAACACAATGAACTAGTCGCTAAAAATAGGCAAATATTAAGAAGACTTATCGATGTTGTTTGTTTTCTCGGACAGCACGAATTGGGATTTAGAGGTCATGACGAAACAAGGGTTTCTTCAAATAGAGGAAATTTTCAACATTTACTTAATTTAATGGCTAAATATGATGATTGCTTAAAAAATCATTTAGAGCAGTCTAGCGTTTTTCGAGGAACGTCGAATCGAATCCAGAATAATCTAATTTCCGCTGTTGTAACCATTATTCTAAAAAGAATTAAGCAGGAGATTGGCGAGGCGCGGTTCATTGCTATTGTTCTAGAAGAAACAACTGATATCACTAATTTTAGCCAATTATCTATAGTAATACGCTATGTTAAAACAGACGGAAGTATTCAAGAGCGATTTTTAGGTTTTAAGAATGTGTCCGAAAATCGTACAGCAGATGCATTATATACCGTAGTTTATAACGTTACTAAAGGAAATAATGGAGAGAAAAAATTAGTTGCTCAAAGCTATGCTGGAGCAGCAGTGATGGCAGGACAATTAGGGGGTCTGCAAGCTAAAGTTCGAGAAACTTTCCCAAGTGCTACGTTTGTCCATTGTTTTGCTCATAAATTAAATTTAGTTTTATCCCAGTCCATCAATCACTTTAAAGAGTGTAAAGTATTTTTCGTTACTTTAAGTGACATTGCTGCTTTTTTTTCCAAGTCAACAAAACGTACACAAGCTTTGGACTCCATTGTCCACAAACGATTGCCCAAAGTAGCTCCTACTAGGTGGAACTATAATGGAAGACTTGTGTTAACAGTATCTGAAAATAGTGAATCACTGATTGAACTATTTGAGAATATAATAGAAAATAATCAAACATGGGACTCAGAAGCAATAAATAGTTAGAGGGGGTTTTTGAACTGTTTGAAAAGAGATTTTAATTTTAATTATTTGTTGAACATATTTTCAGAAATATTTCCATTCTCGGACAATGTTTTTAATATATTACAAACTAAAACAAATGATATTGCTTTTTGCCTAAAAAAAGTGGATGATTTTAAGTCCATATTAAGCCAAAAAAGAGATGACTTTGACCTATTTTGGGAGAAAACGATGACGTTAAATGTAGAGCCACAAGCCAATCGTCTTCGAACAGACAAGGTGGGAGATGTTCAAACATCATACAGACACCTCTTACGAAATAATCGATCAAATTCAGCAACAAATAAGCTATAGATTTAACGGTTTAAATGATTTTAAATTCCTCGAGCTCTGCAATTTTGATGCATTTAAAGGAAAAACTTTTCCAGAAGATGCGTTTAAATCTCTTCTTCTTCATTAAGGCCAGTTCTTCGACCGAGTGTTACTGAGATCTGAATTAAAAGTGATTTACAAAACTGATGACATTAGCGCAGAAAATAACGCTAAGGAACTAACGCAATTTTTAAAAGACAAAGAACTGGAAGATGCCTACACCGAAGTGTCGAAATTGTGTAAATTTGTATCGATAATACCTGCCACAAGTTCATCAGTAGAACCCAATTTTTCAACACTCAAACGTATAAAAAATTTCGTGGGAAATTCAACGGGGCACGAGAGACTTTCGCATACATCGCTGTTGTCCATTGAAAATAAACTTCTCCAAAATATGTCGGGTTTTTATGATGACGTCATTAACGAATTTGCCAAAAATGATCGAAGAATCGAATTACATTACAAATAGGTAAGTTTCTAAAAATTGCTTCCCTTTCTAAAAATTTCACTGCACGCCCCTGGGTCATATCAAAGAAAACGTCTATTTAACTCAACCTGAAAATTTGGACATTTTAAGAAATCGAATTATTAGTGATATTAATAATATTAGTCTAACTCAAAGAGAAACTGTTTTACGGAAAATTGTTCAAAAATGTGAGACCTGTATTGAAGAAGAAGGTCGTGTTTTGGAAAATCTTAATTATGATTAAGTACGCTCTTTTTTCTATTTCTTTTATTATTAGTTAATATTAAGAATCTCTAGGTATAATAAAGAGGATTCCTTTGAACAGTAGATTATCTTAGACATAGTCATAGTCATAGATGGGGAGCCCGACAAGGGCAGCACTTAGGCTCACTGGGACCCATTGTACTATCCCCCCAAGTAGGCGTGTCAGGCCAAGAGCCCACTCCTTTTTAGAAAGGAAAGGACCCTTTCTGGTCGCGCACGTCCCACAAGCTCGGGGTCCACGTAGGTGTCACCCAAGCAAAGCAGTCTGGCGTTGACTAAAGCGTCACATCGACAGACTAGATACTTCAGCACAAAACCTGCAATATGGAGTAGATTATCTTAAATCTATGGCCAACTTTGCCGGCGGTATAATCAAATAAGTGCTAGTAATATTGATTTTCGCGTTAGATGAGCGTTAACAACATTAATATAGGGTATCAAATTTTCAAGTTTGCAGCAGTCTCTGAAAGTTGAATTTGTCATAAGTAGATAAAGGATAAAAAAGTAGGTTGGATAGTGACAGTTTTGTTCCAGTCAGTTGACCCGTTATGGTACAGGCTCAAAACTTGAAAAATCAATTTACCAAGAACACGTTTTTTTTTAAATCTCGAAACATTTTTTTTGACATTTTGTTGGATGAAGGCTTAAATAAAGAGTAAATAACCGTGATTGTTTTTAGCCTGGCCTACTCCGTTCTTCCATAAAATACAAATAAGTGGGAATTATGGCACATTTTTAAGTGGCTTTATTTGGAAAACTTTACATTTTAGACATAGGTTATGTTGTACAAAAACTGTTTAGAATTGTTAAGAGAATTCAAAAAAACATAGAATATACAAGGTATTTCGTTTAAAATAACGAAGTCGCGATCATTTCCGGGGAAACCGGAAACGATATTCAATTGTTTTTATATTACAAATGTTCACAATATTCAACCCTATCAACACACCAAATTCCATATTTTTATCTCTAGCCGTTGTCAAATGGCACCCTGGGTAGTAGTTTGGTTGGCACCCGGTATATCTCATTAATCAAAATTTCGCAACACTTCACATTTAATAATTCTCTTAACCAAATGTTATATATATTTTTTATAAAGAATGGTAAAATTATCATTCTCAAATAAAAATTGAGTAATAACAATATTGTGTGTTTAAGCTAAGCTTATAAAGGTTCCATAGAATGTCCACTTAATCCAATCCTCTCAAAATTGCATCATACGTAACTGGACATTTTAAGACTTTCAGCAGATAAAAGCGCTCTATGTAAAATTACAAAAGCAGCTTTCCTAGGGTCTGGTAAGCAATTTTAAACCGCTTATATTAGACAATAAATTTTTCAGTCTATATACTGTTAAATGGAGAGCAGTTTTATCTAAATTGAATGCTTTTAAATTTTATTCGCTTGGACGTAAATGGCTCTAAAAAGAAAACTGTGCAGCAACTTCCTAAAACTCGATAAATACGATTTAAAAAATGAGATAGATTTATGCATACATGAACTTCTTTGCTGTTTTTGAGAGATAGTTAAATTATGCGACTATTTTAAACTCTGATTTAGTTAAATATGCTATTTTAAACTAGGACAAACTGGACAAATTCTGTTTACTTTGCTCTGACTTGTAAGACTCTAAGAGAAAAAAACAGTTCCCCTTCAAATCTCGTGAAACTCCTTTTAAAGAAAATCTGCTTTTTGTATCCTACTAAACGTTTTTATATTTCGTCTTGCCGTAATTTGTAAAACATTGCCATCTCATTGTATCAGATATTTTGTTTTTTTGTTATTTTTACAGTATTAAGGTAAAAATACATTTTTACTTCCACATTTACTAGAAACGCGGCAAAATCAGTTCGAGAAAACAATATACATGATGTCCTAGAATAAGAGGATAGTTTCCCAGATGCAACGAAAATAAGAAAATATTGTTTGATGCATGAGATTTCCTCTTACCGTGTTTCTTAATGGAAATATTTATTGCGAGGAGCTAGGACCCAATGAGGTCGAGTCGGATATGAAAGCGCTAATATTTACCCCTATACCCGTATGATGTTGTATTATACATGACGTGTGTTTTAGATGTTCTAAACGTTGGTAGCGTGTTTCTAGTTTGCTGATATAGTTTTTTTGCGTGGGCCACCACATTTAAGAAACAGGCCATCTGAATTTCTTCACAGTCTTACTGTGAGACACAAAGCTGACAAAATTTCGCAATTTTATACAACTATGTAGTTCAGTTAAAAACTCCTATTTTGTAGTTATTCGATTCCTCATTTAACTTGCATTTTCAGGTATTTACAGTTTTATGTTTTAGGCATTTGCAAACGAGGTTGGACTTGACCCGGAAACGTAAACCAATTAATTTAATTTCAAATTTTCCGTTGGTAAGCAAATTATATAATGCTTTACTGCATCGGCCCTGCCAGTTCCATTGCAGGATCCCAGAAGTATCTTTATGTCTCACAGAAAAACCGTGGGATAATTCAGTTGGCTAAACCCAAAAAAATCTACTAGCTAGATTTTATACTAAGCCCGAGATACATATAACTAATGTTTCAGCAGCTTTTAGCCGTGTGTAATTACTAGGGATGCTTTTTTTTACTTTTTACTGCTACTTGCAATGTTTAAACTCCCCTCCTATTCCTAATGATAAGGATATAATTACTGACGAGGGTTGTCCTACCATATTGGATTCGTATCAATATTTTGCCAGTTTCTATCTATAGTAGGTACATTTGATTTTTGGACAAAATTTTGAAACCGTTTGAATTACAATTTGATCTATCTAATTTTTGTGCAAAATTAAGTCAAATAAAAATAAACTTTTTCAAGCTGATTTTTTTTAACAATTTATGTAGCCGTAATTTTGTTTCACTATCTTAAATGTGTACCAAAATTTTACATCACTTTATTATTGTGCAATATTTCAAATCTAACGAATAAGTAGTTTTTTTCAAACTGATCTTTTAAACTAACAGGTCGCCATTTTGTTTTGCCTTCTTGGATTGGTACAGACATTTTTCTAGCTTATTTCTATGTCACACTTGATTTTTGTGCAAAATTTGGGTAAATTGGATAAGAAGTTTTTAGTAAAATTTTTTGTTAAACAATTTATTAGGCCTCCCCTTTGTTCCGCCTTTTTGGGTTTGTTACCATGTTATACCCATGTGACCCTTAATTTTTACCAAAACAGGCAGCCGACAGACATATAGACCGACAGACACACGGACCGACGGAAATGAGAAATACGTTTTTTGGTATCTAAAGATCCTAGAAATTGAAGATCTGAAAAAACCTCGGAGGGAGATTTTTTCACCATTACATTTCTTCACTTATGATGTTTGGCGGAGTTTTGTTATCAAAATTTTAAAAGTAGGTACAATTTTGTTTAGAATAGTCATTTTAACTTGTCCATGTTTAAAGGTGGCAAAACTTTCTTATTTTTCAAGATATCAAAATGGTTCAAAACACAAATTGTATGACTACTAACCAATTTTTTTTTAATACTAAATTATATTACAAAAGTGTATTTTTTTAAAGATATATCTTACATTTTGTTAAATGAAAGTGATAAAGTGAGAAAGATAATCTTTGTCATACACATTGGTTTTATGGCGCAGCTTTTCTTCAGTTTTTCGATTATTTTTAAAGACAAACTTGGTACATTTGGAACCAGGAAAAAAAGAGTCCTATCGACTAGAAATTAAAGGGTGTTCCTTTTAAAAAATGCAAAATATATATTTAGATCTTTGAAAATTGGAACTCATATATGCTTAGAATGATGCTATCACAGAGGTTAATTAATAAAACGAAATTCCTCCCTGACACATTTGCAATTTGCGCAATTGAAATCAAAATTACTCAAAGATCTCCTTCGACTACGGTGCTTAAACGTGCAGTTAATATAAAACAATAAATGAAAACTAATACGAAAACTGAGATTAGTAAAAAATAAATAGAATAGAATATAAACTTTTTCTTTAACTAGGTAAATGGGCTTTACCAGGAACATCCCTACTTAGGTATAAGTTCTTTCTTTTATCAAGCAAAACCAACTCAAAACGGCGTTTGTTCTTGCTAGTGCTAGTAAAAAAATGACTTTACCCGGGACTTCCCTAGTCATGAAGCTTTCCTTTAATTAGGATTAGTGGTTTAATTTAGTTCTGCTCATCATTCATTTAGTAAAGTTTGAAGTCAATTAAATAAGAAGATTTTTTTGACGTGGATTTTATAAGAAAATTATTTAGCACCATCTTCAATTCGTATTACAGTTTTACTAGTTTATCTCAATAGAACACTTAGCGCTTGTACAAAATTTAAAATTAATCTGATAAGTAGTTTTTTTTCAGGCTGATTTTTCAAAATATTTTATTTGTCTGCCATCTTGGACTCTTTCCAAGATGTTATCAGTTCACTTTTATGTAACACGCAATTTTTGTTCAAATTCAAGGATTCTGGATATTTAATTTTTTAGTAAAATTTTTTAACGTTTTACTAAGCCGCCATTTTGTTTCTCCATATTGGATTTTTACCAAAATGGAAAATGGGAGTTTGCAGCTTTCGATCTTTCATGATCTCATCAGTAAGACAGAGAAGTCTTAGAGAGCTTATATATATATATATATATATATATATATATATATATATTTTAAATTAATATTTAATTGGATAAAAAATATGTTTACTTGTTACGGCCGGTTTTGGTGTATTGTAACGGTTTAGCGCGCGGATCTTATTTTGTTAATAAATTTTAAAATTGTTTATAGATGAGTCTGAGATTTTTGCACATTTTTCTAGACATCATTCCAAGTCCAATGAACCCTCATTCATATTTGTACTATCAATAACAAGAACTAACCCCATCTTAAGTTTGTGAATTAAACTATTAGTCCGGTACGCACATTTTTTTCCACACGAGGCCTGCCGCTTGCTGAGTCTTATTTGTAGTATTAATTTAGTCTTAATATGTATGTAATATATATTCACATTACTTTCAATGGAAGGATTTATTGTGATGGAAAGTCCGGGTAATTAGGAAAACTGATATCTAAAGCACATTAACGAGAAGCTTCCTCGGGCTAAACTAAATTGGGTCATGTTTCACTTTCCTTGATAAAAGGAATAATTCATAACGAGGATAAAGCCATTATACCTAATATTTATATTGTCTTTTTTTATTTGGATCCGTATCTATATTTTACTAGTTTCTCCCTGAGTCACATTTGATGTTTGAGCAAGATTTAAAAACAATTTAATAAATCGCGGCTAGAAAATACAATCAGTGCGTTAGCCGTCTATAACATGCGGTGCAGAAACTTGGACTTTAAACAAAGTAAGGGTAAAAAAGTTGGCGACAGCTCAAAAGGTCGAAGAAAGACAGATGATTTGTAGTAAAAAAAACAATAAAAGAAACTGTATCCGAGCACAAACCAGAATGACGAATATTCTAAAGAGAGTATCCCAACTTAATTCAAAATGATGTGGTGCACTTAATATGTTTATTATACTTATTTTATGTTATAGTTTACAAATAGTGTGTAATATTATTTAACCTTTTTTTTTCAATTAACTAGTTTTGTAGTAGAATTGCGGTATCATCAATACATGCAGACTAGGCGAGACATTGTTCGAAGGAACTGTTATTAAAATGGTCTTGACTGGTATTGCGTGTGTTTTACACACACTTCTGACACCCGGTCTGACTATCTGAATTACACTACCCTACAATGGATTTCTCAGTCACAGTGCTCATGTGGCTCATTTGCGGGACGAGAGAAAGACGAAACACACAAGACCTTAAATCGCCTGGGTCCTTTTATCGACGCACCTAAGCTTATGTAACACCAACGGGACAAATCCACCTAACAGTGTAGATTAAGTTAAGAAAAAATCCTTATTTTAATATAGATACGGAATCTTTTCGGCGCACTTTCTTTACACCAAACATAATCAATCCTAATCTAATCTAATCCCCATTTTTATTAATTAAAAGTTATGTTAAAAAAAACTTAGTCACCCGCCTTAATGGGGTATCAAACACAGATTATATATTATAGTCCGCGAAAACAACGATTAGCCAATATGAAGCACATTGAAAAATCTGTGTTGTGATGGGTAGAGTCCTAGGCGTATTTAAAGTCTTGTACCAAACACTTACTGGAATGGAGAGCAATCAAGAGAAACGCAGCAGAGAAACACCCGCTGGTGTGATGATATTTAGAAACATGCAGAAACAAATAGGTTTACAATAGCTACAGAGAAGGACGGACAAACCCCAACAGTGGGTAGATATAGGCTTATTGTGCTCATGATCGCGATATAATTTTTTAGTTTAAAAACAATGTCTTTTGGCAAGCATCTTACTTCCTCATACAGAGGTTGAGGATTATATACAAAAAATATATTTGACTCTCAAAAAGCTGCCTTACCTTGTAGAATCACCCTGTACATTCGCAGAAGATTTAACCGTTTAAACAAAAACTTAAAATTTTTGTGTTTTTAGAAATAATACAGAAACCCTCTTTGCCCCGTTGTATAATTTATAAAAAAGGTTAGTGTTGTGGACATAAAAAACATTAATAATTTTAGGAGACTCTTTTATACTCTTAAGCTACTCTTCAAGGTGGATAAATATGTTTTGTATAAAGGTTTTTATATCATTTACTGGATTTTGGAAAAAATGTTTTTTATACCAACTGATAAAAAAAATTTGACGTGTTTTACCTTTTTCCTAACTAGCCACTTTAAAATAATTCATCCATTTATATCTACTATTCCATACAAACATTAAAGAAATTTTACTCGTTTCGCCGTTTGTAAACATGACGCTTTTGAAATAATTTTTTATAAGGGGCGCTTTTATCCTCCTAAGGCTTTAATCCTCCCAACTAGCCGTTTCAAAATATATATTCTTAATTTTTTGTGGCCTGCTTCACGATCAATATTTCAATCCATCCATTTATATCCGCTATTCTATAAAAAAATTAAAGACATTTGACGAGTTTTACCGTGTGTAAACAAAACGCTGTTGAAATAATTTTTTTTCGTATGAAAGGGGCGATTTTATCTTCATAACGCTACTCTGTTTATTGAAAAAAAAATGTTTTATATCATAGATAAATGTTTTTAAATTAAATTTTTTTATGATTCACCCTTCAGGCTATCCTGTATAGTTGACAAAATGTTTTATATACAAGAAGTTTGACATGTACATTTTATTGAATAATTTTTTATGTATTCAGCGTTTGCTTCATCTCTTTTCGGCTACCCTGTATAATTGAAAAAATTGTTCTATATGCAAAAAAAAATAAATATGACGAGTTTCCCAGTTTTTGGAACTAATATGTAAAATCTTTTTTTATAAATATAGTCGAAAAAAAAAGTATTTACGCCAATAACTACTACAACTTTTTGATGTCAAAATATTATCCGAATTATTTCTGTTTTCAATTTTATTCATATTGGTGTGCACTTGACATAGACTAGGTTAATTTTTCGAATTTAGAACTAATCGACTTTGAACAAACAGACACACACCTGCACACTCACATAATCATCCATAAAAACATACCAATTTGTTTTTTTTTAAATATGTCTGTTAGGGACTCTAAAAGGTGTAAAATTCCCAACTTATATATTTTTTTTTTCTGTTTACAGTACTTCCTATATAGATAGCATATATTATATTAATAATACAGTATATGAGTTAATATCGGTAAGTAAAAATAAAATCTTTGAAGAAATTTGGGTTTCTTTTTGTTTCAAATAATTATTATTTAATATAAATGTAGGACAAAAACGATTATACCCAAAAGTAAAATTAAATAATTATAAAAGCCTAATTTTAAACAAAAGAAAAACAATTTGATTTAATAATATATTATTTTTTAATAATATAAATTTAAATACATTTAAAAACATAGAATAATTAATTTGGCCGGTTTGCACCAAAAATACCAACCACTGAGTTCTCCATTTGAATTGTAATTTGTAGCCGTTCTGTGAAAGAAAGGCCACTAGAAGTATCCTTAAATGTGTACAGATTATTCTTTTATCTCCCGGCCTGTCAAAATGACACATTTCTCCGGACTCCCGGAACCCGAAACTAAGCAACGAGAAAATACCGTCTTTCGGGATTTTTTTTCACGCGCTGCAGAAATACAAAGACATGAGTATGATTTACCATTTCAATTTTTGCAGTTACGTAGACAAAGGATCAAGGCAAGGCGGTAAAGAGCCATTTTGAGGAAAAAAAAATTATATGAGACGGCATTTGCGTCAAAAAGTGGTCGAAAAATGGTCGAAAATGGAAAAATCTACTTCTATTTTATAATTCTAAAATCGCATTTAGCGCCCAACTATACATACTTCTATATTAAAATCACATTGAAGCTAATACATATCTCTTATAATTTTAACATAATATTGCAGCGGCAGAAGGCTCTCAAATGATCCATAATACTGCGTGCAGTTCCCTCTTAATTGGTATTGTTTACGTTAGGTATTGAAACATTCCGTGAACAGAATATTCTACATGTTTGGATATGTAATTTGATTAAATATTTGCTTCAATCAATTTAAAGTTAAATATCTCTATTCAGTGGCGAAAAGTCCAATTAGAAGTATCTTCTCACACGTTTTTATCAGAATGTATTAAAAGCAATTTCTTTGTCAAGCATTTTATAGGATATGTTTTGGATATAGACGTCTAACACTAACCTTGGTTTCTTTGATCAGATCTGACCAATAAGAGATTAATGCTTTTGTAGAAATAAAAGTCAAAAACGAATTTTTTTTATAAATGTAAAAATGGCGTCCGGTCGTCATGTAATGTAAAAATTTAGAATTCCTTTCATTTGTTATGTCTTTCACATCTTTCTGCAATAAAGATCATAAGGGCAGAGCAGTCTCTAGCTAGTCGAAACTACACTATTGATTTTTATGTACAAATTATATAAATATCTAATATATACAATATTTTGAATAAAACTATTTGTAAAATAATCGATAAAGGTAAATTAATCAATTAGGATTTACAGTAATCACGATCTGAATTTATATTTAGTTTCTCAATTTAAACCTGCTTCCCCTAAATTTTAAAAAGTTATAATATTATGGTAATGTCCCTCTGAACCCATACAAGCGAACGGCAGCGAGTCTTCTTTCGGAGAGCTATGTTGGTTGTAAATAAATTAAAAGAGGTGCCACCTAATTGACTAGTTAGTGAGAGATAAGACTAAATACGATCAAGGAAATATTATAACAAAATATAAAATATATAAAAGAGGTAACATGTGATGGAAAGTTATTATCAATGTATGAGCCTGTGAATAATGTCAGGACGCAAATATGTAAATATAAAAGTTAAATGAAAATGCGCACATGGAAGTCAAAAATTAATAATGTTTTTTTGTATAACCACACGGCCCGGCCGCAAGAAAAAAAAATATAAAAATAAAAACGCTTTCGCAAAGGCCGTTTTTAAAAACATAAATTACTTACATTCCTTGCTACTTTTTGGAAAATTTATAAATATAAAATTAAAACTCAAATCCTCGTAGTCTTACAGGATGGAACTTCGATCCCTGAAGAATATTATAGGTAGAACTCGTGGTATATGTCAGTGGCGGCTCGTGAGTATATTGAAGGGTGAGGCTACATGAGGTTAATTTTGTTTAAATGTGAATAAATTTCCACGTCACCCATGAGGTATTATTCTGCGACGCGTTGACCTTTTTTTTTAATGGAGGTCATCGCCAATAGCCCTACTAAACCATTAAAAACTAAAAAAATAAACTCTAAAAAAAGTAAATAAAAAGTAAACAAAACAAGTAAAATATGTACACCTATCACTAAAATATAGCGGTGATTGCGATAATAAAAACATAATTTAGTTTATTAAAACTTAAAATAAATAGTTGTATGAAATAAGATAAAAAAACTACTTTTTGCACATTAAATCTATACGTCTGTCTTTTAAGGTTGCAAATTTATCTATAATTTGGTCGTAAAAGTTTTAGTCTTCACTAAGTTCTGACAGTAATTACAGCTCTATTGACATCATTGCTAAACCCGAAAGCCGTTCTTGTGTCATTGTGTTTCTTAGGTAGGTTTTGATCCGTTTAAGACATGAAAAATTTCGTTCGGCCGATACACTTGTTGCGGGAATAGTTAAAACTAAATTAAAAAGCTTATATGCTTCCGCAAAAATTGCTTTAAAATCTTTAAATAACAAAGCTAGACTTTTGTCGACATCTAAATTTGAAAATTGTTCATCCCTATACAATACAGAAAGCTCATTTTTTAATCTATCTCTGTCAAAAATGTTTGGATAATTTTTGAATAAATTATTTAATAAGTCGTCTGGAAAGCATTTAACATATGCCGAATATTTTGTGCAATCGACTTGTAATATAGGTTAATGGTTGGCAACATTTATTATTATTTATATATTGTTAATATTGGGTTGGTAACAACTGCTATACTATTTAAATATACGTTTTGTCACACTGGGTTATCCCCACCTAATCACATTGACTGTACTAGATCATTTTTGACAATGTATTTTATTCTTTCTCTGGTACTTAATAAATGAACACTTAAATCTAAAATCATCTGTGTTTCCTTTAAGTATTTAGTAAAATAAGAATCTTAAAAAACGTGGTTCAATACACCACAAAATTGGCGACGAGGATAGTGCAGTGAATAGTGCAGTGAATCCACAAAATATAGATTTTTAAAAATCAGCAGCGTGAAAATGGCGGCAGAAGCATCAATCGGACACCTACGAGAATTTTCTCCCACGAGGAGCGATTGGTCAGTATTCAAACCAAGACTAATGAACTATTTTACGGCAAACGGGCTAAAAGAAGCAGATAATGGCGAGAAAATGCGAGCAATCCTTTTAAACACGTGCGACGAAGAAGCATATAAGTTAATTTTTGACCTGGTCAGTCCCGCAAAGCCCGAAGAAAAATCATTCAAACAGTTAATAGCAGTTTTCGACGAGTATTTCAAGCCACAGCAAAATCCATTCGCTTTAAGGTACAAGTTCTATGCAGCCAAAAAAGAACCTACTGAAACGGCAAACCAATGGGCCGGCAGGTTACGAGGCTTAGCAGTGGGCTGCGAATTTGGAACCGAGCTGGCGATGTTTTTAAGAGATCGGTTCGTATTTGGATTCGAAAAAGGACCAATTATGGATCGTTTAATGGAAGAAGACATAAGGTCACCCATGGAAGCAATGGTGAAAATTGCGGCTTCAAAGATGGCGGCCAAAGAGGTGCAGCAGATGATCTTAAAGCAGGAACCCATGAACTTCATGAAATTTGGCAACCATGGTAATAGAAGAGGTGCGCGCAACCATGACGCAGGAGGTGACAGCGCAAGATTTGGCATGAGAGCGAGAGGCCCCCACCAATACCACCACCACCAGCACAAGCAGCAGCAGCAGCGGCATGGGGATGGAGGCGGCCATGACGCGCAGGACAGCCAAATAAGATGTGACGTCTGTGGAAAACACAATCACAACAAAGATAAGTGTTATTTTAAATTATCTAACTGCTCTATTTGTAAAAAGAAAGGTCATTTAGCGGCAGTATGCCGACAAAAATTAAATAATTATTATAATAAAAACAGGTATCATAACTTTATCGAGGAAAATGTTGATGCAAATGAGCAAAATAATGATGACATTAGTTTGTTTACATTAGGAGATAAGGATATTTTTAACATTGAACCATTTAAAATTGATATTATAATTGAAAATAAACACGTTCAATTTCAAATAGATACTGGCAGCGCAATTTCAGTTTTTCTAAAGGTTTTTATTTAAATAATTTTAAAAGCATGCCTTTATTGACTTCTTATAGAACTTTTATTTTTTATAATGGGCAGCAAGTAAAACCATGTGGCGAAATATCTTTAAACATTAAATATAAAAACAAAGAAAATAAATTAACTTTTTATGTAATGGAAAATGGAGGTCCGCCAATAGTAGGGCGTGATTTTTTAAATTTATATAATTGTAGTTTGGGTATATTTAATATAAATGATGCAACTCGGCTTTTACATGATGAATTTCCGGAAGTTTTTTCGCCTGGCTTGGGTTATTTTAACAAAGCCGAGAAAAAAAATTTACATAAAAGATACTGAAATAAAACCTAAATTTATAAAGGCTCGCCCAGTTCCTTTTGCTATAAAGGATAAAGTTGAAAAAGAAATTGAACGAATGGTATTTCTAGGTATACTATCCCCAGTGGAGTACAGCGCATGGGCTACCCCAATTGTACCTGTTTTCAAGAAGAATGGCGACATAAGAATTTGTGGCGACTTCAAGGTCACAGTGAACCCTATAATCGAAGTGGACCAACACCCCTTACCAAGAATTGAGGACCTTTTTTGCAAGTTACAGGGAGGAAAGGAGTTCTCAAAGCTTGATTTGTCACAAGCCTTTCAGCAAATAGCCATAGATGATAAGAGTAAGGAATTATTAACAATATCCACTCATCTAGGTCTTTTTCGATATAATCGTTTAACATTTGGTATTGCGTGCGCATCAGCTAAATTTCAAAAAATAATGGATTCTCTATTAGGGTCATTACCAGGGGTAGTCGTCTTTCAAGATGACATTTTAATCACGGGGGTAGATAAACAATCTCATTTAAAAAAGGTTTTAAAAATTTTAGAAAGCTCTGGCTTAAAAGTTAATTTTAAAAAATGTACTTTTTTCCAAAAGAATATAGAATATCTGGGGTTTGTCATAGACGAAGAGGGTTTGCACCCTTCTAAAGAAAAAATAGTAGCAATAGATAATGCTTCTCCACCAAAAAATGTCAAAGAATTACAATCATTTTTGGGTACCATAAATTATTATGGACGATTTATAGAAAATATGTCTACATTGTTACATCCCTTTTATAATCTGCTAAGGCAAAACATTAAATGGGAATGGTCAGTGCAAGCTGAAAAGACATTCCAAAAAGTTAAAGATCTTTTAAAATCTGCTGAAGGTTTAGTTCACTTTAACCCAGATCTAGAACTGCGACTAGCGGTAGATGCTTCACCGGTGGGCATTGGGGCTGTGTTAAGCCATCGTTTCCCTTCCGGTGAGGAAAAACCAATAGCTTTTGCATCTAGATCTCTATCAGATACCGAAAGAAAATATTCTCAAATTGAAAAGGAGGGGTTAGTTATAATATTTGGCGTTTTAAAGTTTAATCAATATTTATATTTAAATAAATTTAAATTGGTAACAGATCACAAACCACTTTTAACCATTTTTGGTGAGCACAAAAGTATACCACAATTATATAGCAAATAGATTAAGACGATGGGCAATAATATTATCAGGGTACAATTATGAGATTGAATATATTGCTAGTAATAAGAACAATGCAGATTGGTTATCTCGTATGCCTTCCAGTAAAAATAATGATATGTTTTGTGATGATAATATTGATATAGATTATTGTTATTTTTTGTCAAAAAATAAAGAATTTAATTTAAATTTTGAAACTGTGCAAAAAGAAACAGCTTCAGATAAAACTCTTCAAAAAAATTTTTTTTTTATTAGAAATGGATGGCCTAAAAAAGTAAAAGACGGTGCTATAAAGGCATATTTTGCTAAAAGGTTTGATTATTGTATTATTCAAAATTGTATTATGTGGAATCATAGAGTGGTTGTACCCAGCACTATGCGGCATCAAGTATTACAAGAATTACATAAATCCCACATGGGATCAGTCAAAATGAAAAGTTTAGCTAGAGGGTATGTTTGGTTTCCAAATATAGATATTGAAATCGAAAATTTAACAAAAAAATGTGATTCTTGTGTGTTATATTCTAATAATGCCCCAAAGGCGCAAATTTCTCCATGGCCTTGGCCAAGGGCTCCTTGGGAGCGCATTCATATAGATTTTTTTGAATTTGAGCGAAAAAACTTTCTTGTAATACTTGACGCTTACTCAAAATGGCTGGAGGTTTTTGAAATGTCCAACATTAGCTCTGCCTTAACTATTCAGGCTTTAAGAAGAGTCTTTGCTACTTTTGGATTACCAATAATTTTAGTTTCTGACAATGGCAGGCAGTTGGTGTCGGATGAGTTCGAAAATTTCTTAGAAAAAAATAACATTAAGCATTTAACGAGTCCTCCTTACTCCCCAGCATCAAATGGTGCAGCTGAGAACGCTGTAAAACAGTAAAATTAGCCCTAAAAAAGGCTTTAACTTCAAATTCTGAAAATACTAGTCTAATTTTATGTAGGTTTCTCTTGGATTATAGGGTCACTCCACATTGTACAACGGGGGTGAGTCCTGCGACTTTAATGTTAGGTAGAAATTTAAGAACAAGGTTGTCTACTCTTTTACCTACTACTGCTAAAGATTCAGGAAAAGATAAATTAAATATGAAAGAGCTAGGTGAAAGAGTAGAAAAAGCTCAAAATAAACAAATAGAAAATAGCAAACCAAGTATAGACATAAATTTTAATGTAAATGAAAATGTATTAGTAAAAAATTATAAATATGTAGATAAACCAACATTTATTAAGGGTATAGTAAATAAAAAGCTGAGTAGTAGAACATATTTAGTCGAAATACCAGACTTGGGGAAAACTTGGAAAAGACACTGCAATCAACTTAAAAAATATCATTTAAAAATTCCAAATTCCTCCACCTCTGATATTGATATTGAGTCTAGTTTAGAAATAAAATCAAATCCGGAATATACTGTACAAAATGTAAATATAGATAAGGTTGTAGATTTAGATAATAAAAAATTGGAATGTAATTTAGATAGGGAAAATTTAGAGTCTAACAATTGCAACACACCAATGTCTAGTACCACTAATAACAGTGAAATAACGCAAAGCAGTAAAAAATTAAGACCTAAAAGAGTAATAAAACCTGTCATTAGATTAGAGTATAATTAGAATAGTTATAAATACATTTTTTTTTTTCTTAACATTTCGGTTAATTTCAAAGATAATTTATATTCTGTTTTATAAATGTGATGTAAAAGTAATATCATGTTTTTAACCATAAGTAAGAAAAGTTAAATTTAAAACATGTTTAAAAAATATTGCATTATTTTTTTTTTTTTAAGGGGGGATATATTGTAATATAGGTTAATGGTTGGCAACATTTATTATTATTTATATATTGTTAATATTGGGTTGGTAACAACTGCTATACTATTTAAATATACGGTTTGTCACACTGGGTTATCCCCACCTAATCACATTGACTGTACTAGATCATTTTTGACAATGTATTTTATTCTTTCTCTGGTACTTAATAAATGGACACTTAAATCTAAAATCATCTGTGTTTCCTTTAAGTATTTAGTAAAATAAGAATCTTAAAAAACGTGGTTCAATACACCACGCCACTAAAGCAAAGAAATTTAAATTATTGAAATTTTCAAACCGCGTCCCTAATTGAAGAATTATACAATCTATTATTTCGAAATATAATATTTTATATTTAGTAAAAATATCAAAGTCGCTAGAACATTGCCCTCGACGTGTGTTAGTTGGCAGAATAGTGGCTTTTTTAGCAATATTGAAAAGTTCTTTGAAATGGTCCTCGTTTCTAAATTCAAAAATTCGTTGCTTTGCAAGGTTTATTTGCGAAATGCAGTAATTTATATCTAAATGCTTTAACTGTAATATTTGAAACAGTACATCAGTGCAACTAAAAATTTGTTTATAAATATGCGTTAAAAGGCAAAATTCGAAATCATTAAAATGCTTTAGAAATCCTTTTGCACCATTAATAGATTCTGTTCCAGAACTTATAATAATAGTTTCAAATACTATAATTAAATTGTCCCATTCATTAGCCACTAAGTTTAAAATTTTAGACCGTGTATACCATCGCGTTTCTACAGCTCGCGGAATTCTTTTACCTACTATCTGATTAAGCACAAAAGACCGTTTTGGTGATTGGTGGAAATAATTTGGTATTCCTAATAAAGTGGCAAAAAATATACGACTTTGGGTAATCAGTTTTGTTCCCTGTTGTAAAACTAGATTTAATCTGTGGGCGCAACAATGAGTAAACATAGCTAAAGGAGCAATAGATCTAACTTTTGTTTGAAGCCCATTTATTTCACCTGCCATAACACTAGCCCCATCGTAACACTGCGCGACCAATTTATTTTTAAAGTCATAAGGCTCTAAGCTGTTTTGTATTAAATGAAAAAGGCTCTCTGCTGTTCTATTATCGCTAACGTCAAAAAATCCTAAAAATCTTTCTTTTAAAGATCCGTTGGTCACATACCTAACTGTTATCGAACACTGTGATTTTTCTGTTATATCAGTACTATCATCCGCAATTACGCCAAAAAAACAACAATCGGTGTCATTGATTTCTTTTTTTATATATTCTTGAATATAGTCATGTATGCAACCAATTAGTTCATTTTGTATAGTCTTAGATTGTCCCGTAAAAATATTACTAAATTTAGCACAATGTTCAGTAAGTTCGGCATTTCTTTTTATTAAGCATGCAAATATTTCCTTAAAATTGCCACGGTTAAAAGAATCTGTTGTTTCATTATGACCTCGAAATGCCAAGTCCTGTTTACCCAAAGTAATAGTAACATCAATTAAATAATTTAATAATAAACGGTTTTTTCGAACATTTTCATTATAAACAATTTTCTTAAGACTTGCATTTTCTTGTAGTGCATCCGCAATAGTCGCCCTATTTTGCTCCAGTCTTGTAAGTGCTACCGAATTTTTAATATTCTCTCTTGAACTTTCATGCGATTTTACTGCTCGTGAAAAATTTTTTAAATCCGAATATCCGCCCCCTGAACTCCAATTATTTTTGACGCAACCTAATAAAATACAAGGCCAACAATATAATCTTTCTTTATAAATACTTCCGCATAGCCACCTATAAGTTTCGTACCAAGATATTTGAAAAGTTCTTGAATATTTTTTACCTTGCCTCTTATCGTTAAATATTGCTAAAATTTTCGGCGTCGGACGGCTACCTAATATCTGTTTCTTTTCAGTTTCGCTTCTTCTTAAAAAAGGCGTTTCAATTAATGAAGCAATAATGTCGTGAATAGGATTCATTTCAAAAGCAAATACAAAAAATGGAACGGCCAACTTACCAAATCAAAACAAAACAAAAACTTACTCACGCGTATTTATTCACCTTAAAAGACAGAACGCCCTCAATCAGCGATTATCGCAATCTATTTCCTATTTCTTTCTCAGCCGCACGCACCACGTAAAAAGAAGCCGCTAGTCATGTGATTTAAATAACCAATAAAAGCATATCCAAGCTACAGATTTATCGCCTTAAGAATGCAATAGAAAACGCGTGCATCGGCAATCGCCATCCCGCTCTGTCGTAATCAGGTGACTCGCCGGCATCGGCACCGGCAATTGATAAATAGGCCAGAAGTCGAAACTTTCCAAGCTAAAATTATTTCGCCTCATTCGAGAGCACTTTCTTTAGGAATGGGTTTGCACGGATTGCACGGTCGGTTTTTTGATGTGGTCAGAATTTATTTTCTAAAATATTTATTATGGGATTATATTTTGTTTTTTTTTTAATGTTATTATGTTGTAAAACTGTTAAAAAGTATATTTCTAATTGGTAATAGATAAAAAGTTATATAAAAAAATTCTCTTTTCCTTTATTTTGGGGGTGAGGCGCGGCCTCAGAGGCCTACCCTGACGAGCCGCCACTGGTATATGTATAAAGTATTAGTACCCAAAAATTATTCTATAACTTGAAACTGTAACTTGAGACTATAAGTTGACACCCTACAAAAGATTGTAGAGTGCATCCCTCATCAAGGATGGCACGAAAAGCAAAGAAGTTCAGGTACCACTCTTTCTATATAAATGAATTGCGAATTAGCTCATAGCAATAAACTAGATTAAAAATTAAATCATCAAATGTAGGAAAAGAGAGAAATGGAATGCCAAAATGTGGTTAGGCCATTAACGGCATTGCACTTCAAAAACTTACTGGATAGATATATTGCTAGTTTAAAATAAAAAAAGATCGCCCAATATGCCACTTTAATAATTAATGGCTGGACATATTTTGCCCCTCTAAGGAAAGCGAAGGAAAAATAGCTAACTCTTCCAAAATTCCAAGAAGCTTGACGTTCCTATTCCCCACTACAAAAGAAATGGTGCCAACCTAACATCAAGGACCAACTAATAAATTTTCCATGTACAGGGTGAGTCAACGATTGGAAAAAGTGAATTTACGTCGAACAGGTAAAATCTGGAAACATACTGTTTATGCTGTGGGATATATGTGTAAGTCGTGCTCATTTTAAATAATGCGGGGTGCGTCAAGAAAGTAGGGCAACTAAAAGTTGTATTTTTTTAAATGGGACATCCTATATTTGACTTAATTTTTAAATTCTACATAAAATTCTAACACTTTTTTGTATTACAAGTTATATGGCTAAAATTGATACTTTCTTAAATATTTAGCTTTAAACAAACAAAAAAATAAAATTTGAAGCACATCTATGATGATTAGCAATAAAACGCCTAGTTATGCCACAAAAAATAAAATATTTTTCTTCTACACAAATTAAGCATGGAATAAAAGACTGCTTTCGTAATATTGAAGATATCACATACAGGGTGTCCAAATTTAAATGCCCAACTTTAACATTTTCAAACCAATTTATTTCAGTTTTTTTAAATGGAACCCCCTGTATATTTTTATTTATTCTTTTTAGGCATAAAAAATTTTTATTACATATATTGTATATCTATCTTCAATAGTTTTCGAAATATTTTCAATTTCCTATTTTTGCGTAATTTAGAAAATCAAGAACTCGATCAATCAAAGTAGCCATGGAAAAAAACATTTAAAAAAACTGAAATAAATTGGTTTAAATATGTTAAAGTTGGGTATTTAAATTTGGACACCCTGTATGTAATATCTTCAATATTACGAAAGCTGTCCTTTATTCCATGCCTATTTTGTGCAGAAGCAAAATATTTTATTTTTATGGGCACAACTAGGCGTTATATTACTAATCATAACATC
Organism: Kuschelorhynchus macadamiae; assembly: GCA_030620095.1. Taxonomy (NCBI): domain Eukaryota; kingdom Metazoa; phylum Arthropoda; class Insecta; order Coleoptera; family Curculionidae; genus Kuschelorhynchus; species Kuschelorhynchus macadamiae. Next base: position 465,951 of record JAUTXW010003589.1, read on the forward strand.
AAATTTATATTTTTTTTCGTTTAAAGCCAAATATTTAGGAAAGTATCAATTTTAGCCATATAACATGTTATACAAAAAAGTGTAAGAATTTTATGTAGAATTTAAAAATCAAGTCAAATATAGGGTGTCCTATTTAAAAAAATACAACTTTTAGTAGCCCTACTTTTTTGACGCTCCCCGCATAATTCAAAATATTTTTATAATAAGCGCGATTAACATATGTATCACATAGCATAAACAGTTTGTTTCCAAATTGTACCTGTTCGAAGTAAATTTACTTTTTTCAATCGTTGACTCCCCGGTTCATCTCAAAAGGATGGATATTGTCTGAGATAATATTAAACGCAGGTCTACCTTCCGAGGTAGGAGAACATATCTAGTTAATATGACTTTTATCGGTCCAGACCTGGGACACCACCGACAAAAATGAAAAATTTAAAACGAAACCGTTAGGTTAGATGTCAACTATCATCTCATTTTTGTGTACAAGATATTTTTAAATATATTATGGAGATAAAACAAAATGCTATTAGCTTAATTAAAAGGCAAAATATACTGTACAAAAAATATTTAAGGTTGGTATGTCAACTATATAAGAGCCTCAATAAGTTGGAACGTCATATTTACTTGCAAATCGATAATGTGTAATATCATTTCAGAGTACTAATGGGCTTAAAATAAAAGAAGACCTGTATCTTATAAACTAAAACCGATTATGCATTTAAAAGATGGTATCTTAAATAGTATCACACTAATAATATTAATATAGACTCTATTACCGTAAAAAAATTAAATCTAGGTCCTTAGTTACTCGACAGGATGGTGACTGTAATAGTCCGTGAAAATCAGTAACTATAATTGTCTCAGTTTTACTATAAACTAAATATTTATATATAAATTTGCAAATGTTATAATATGTAAATTTATGTAAATTCTTTTTTAATAGATATAATCGAAAAGAAAAACCAGTATTTGCTCCAATGACTATTACAACTTTTAGATGTAAAACGTATTTATCCCAACTAATTCTGTTTTCGATTTGATCGATATTATATTATAAGGAATCATTGATCAATTTTGCTGCAATTTTGAAACTAATCGGTTTGAACAAACGTACATGCATTTTCACACACACGTATACATCAAAACAGACATCACAATTCGTTTTTCTAAAAGTATATCTTCCAGGGAGTCTAAAATGCCTTAAAAACCAAACTAATATTTTTAAAAAATTTTCTGTTTACAGTGTTTCCCTTATAGATCCTATATAGTATATTAATAATACAATATATGGGCTAATATGGGGAAGTAAAAATAAAACCTTTGAATGAATTTGGGTTTTAAATATTAATTATTATAATTTAATGTAGAGACAAAAGCGTTTGTACCCAAAAGTAAAATCAAGTATTTATAAAAGATTATTTTTAAACAAAAAAAAACAAATGAAATTTATAATATATTATTTTTAAAAAACATAAATTTAAAAACATTTGCGCCAAAACTACAAATTATTCAATTTTCCATTTGAATTGTTGTTTTTTAGCCGTTACGTTAGAAAGAAGGGCTTACGCTTATTAGTGACCACTAGAAATATTTTTAAATGTGTTTAGAGTATTTTATGCGTTGCGTTCACAACTGAATAGTAATAATTTCTTAAGGTAAATTACAATATTTCTTATTTTTACTTAAATAATATTGTTTATGTTATAAATCGAAACACTCTAAGACTAGTCTACATGTTGGAATGTTGAGATATCTAGTTTTAATAAATATTTGCAATTTATTTAAAGCTAGACATTTTACTCGTTGCGAAATTTGAAATATCTTGACACATTTTTTTATCAAAATTTATTAAACTCAATTAAAGACGATGTATAAATGCTTTTGTGGAAGAAAAGAAATGATTTATTTTCACAAATGGAAAGAATCAGTAAATTTGTTTACCCCGAACTTCCCTTGTTATGATTTTTTTTCATTTGTTAGGAATAGGAAAGTGTGACCCAATTTAGTTCAGTACATAGTCACAGTATATGTGTTCCATATACTGTCTTTTCATTTTTATTTGTTCCATCATATTGGATTCCTACCAATATTTTACCATTTTCTTTCTACCCATGCGACACTTCACTTTTGAGCATAATGAAATAAATTCAATTAATAGTTTTTAGATTGACACATACCGCCATTTTGGTACGTCATCTTGCATTCGTACCAGTTTATCCCATTTTCACATCTAATTTTTCTGCAAAATCAATTGAACAAGATTTTATTTTGCTGTCATTTTGTTTCGCCATCTTAAATTGGAATCCATATTATCAGTATTTACCAACTCCGTTGGTCTGCAGATACTTTGAAATTTCTAACTGGTTTTCGTTAAAGATCCTCTTGTTATGTTATGTTAAAGTGGCGTTAGGATCCAGTAAAAAAACAAAGGCTCTTTTTTAAAATGTCGACGTTTCGCAACTTTACTGTTGCATCTTCAGGGCACATACATTTTACATCCTACATGAAACCCATATTATCAGTTTTTACCTACTGCGTTAGTCTGCAGATATTTCCTAACCTCCAATAATGCACCACTGTAACAACAAAAAGATTGTTAACGAAAACCATTTAGAAACCTGATATTTGGGAGATATCTGTAAATCAACGAAGTAGGTAAAGACTGATAATGTGGGTTTCATGCAGGATATAAAATTTATATATGTTCCCTGAGAATGAAACAATAAAGTTGCGAAACTTCAACAATTTAAGAAAAGACTCTTGTTTTTTTTTACTGGATCCTAACCCCAAATAATACACCACTCTAACAAAAACAAGAGGATCGGTAACAAAAACCAATATGTGGAAAATATCTGCGGACCAACGTAATAGGTAAAGACGGATAATATGGGTTGCAGGATATAGAATCTTTATATGTGTCCTGAGGAAAAAAAGTCGACAATTTAAAAAAGTCATTTGTTCCTTTACTGGACCCTAACCCCAAATAATACACCACTCTAACATAACAACAAGAGGATCGTTAACGAAAACCATAGAAACATAATATCTGGGAAATATTTGCGGACCAGCTGAGTAGGTTAAGCCGGATAATATACGGTTCATGCAGGATATAGAAACTATACATGTGTCCTGAGGATGCAATAATAAAATTGCGAAGCGTCGACAATTTAAAAAGAGATTTTTGTTTTTTTACTGGACCCTAACCCCAAATAATGTACCACTGTAACATAAGAACAAGAAATTTGTTAACGAAAACCATTTAGAAACTTAATATCCTGGAAATATCTGCGGACCAACGGAGTAGGTAAACCCTGATAATAGGGGTATCATGCAGGATATAGGATATGTGAGGATGCACAAATTTTATTCCAAATCGTCGACAATTTACAAAAAAACTTGTATTTTTTACTGGATCTTAACCCTCAATAATACACCACTCTAACAGAATGTTTTTACCATTGTTCAGTCATATTGGATTTTTACCAAAATATTACCAGGTCATCCCCATATGACTAATTTTTGGTCAAAATTTAAAGTCAATCGGGTAATTCGCTATGTCGCGAACTGACAGACAGACAGACAGAGGGACCGACGGAAATGATAAAACATGTTTTTTGGCATCTAGGGACGCTAAAACGTGAAGATATGTAAAACCTGAAAGAGTGATTTTTTTCACGATTACAAAAATTTTATTTGGCCGCAATTTTGTTCCTCCATCTTGAATTAGTAACACAGTTCGACTAGTTGAGCCCTATATTGCATTTAGTTATGGCACACAATTTAAAATCATTAAGGAGTTTTTGTTTTTTGTTCCGCCATCTTGGATTCGTACTAAAATTTTACCAGTTGATTTAACATGATGCTTGATGTTTATGCAAAAATTGAAATAAATTCGACAAAAAGCTTTTTCATAATATTTTTTTAACATTTCACTAGACCGCCATTTTGTTTTTGCCAATTTTGATTTTTACCAAAATATCACCAGATCATCCCCATATGACTCTTAATTTTTTATCAAAACTTCAAGGCAATCAACAGACTGGCCGACGGAATTGATGAAACATAGCATCTAGGAACGCTAAAACCTAAAGATATGTAAAACCTGAGGTGATTTTTTTACGATTACAAACGTTTTATTTGGCTACCATTTTGTTACGCCATCTTGAATTAGTACCACAGTTTTACTAGTTGACCCCTATGCCGCAATTAGCTATGACACACAATTTGAAATCAATTCATTAAGTAGTTTTTCAGGATGAATTTTTAAATATTTTATTAAGCCGCCATTTTGTTTCGCCATCCTGGATTCAAACCAAAATGTTACCAGTTGATTCCGACATAATACTTGATGTTTTTTGAAAAAATTTCAGAAAAATTTGATGAGTAATTTTTTAACAATATCTTTTTTAACATTTTACTAGGCCGCCATTTCGGTTCGTCATATTGAATTTTTGACCAAAATTTGAAGTCAATCGGGTAACTAGTATTTAAGCTATGCCGCGAACCGGCAGACAGACAGACATACATAAAGACCGAAAGACGGACCAAGGGAGTTGATAAAACAGTATTTTTTGGCATCTAGCGACGCTAAAACTAAGCCGCCATTTTGTTTCACCTTACTGAGTTTTTACCAAATTCTTACCAGGACATCCCAATATGGCCCTTATTGTTTGACCAAATTTGAAGTCAAGCGGGTAAGTAGTCCTTAAGTTATGCCGCGAATTGACAGACAAACAGACAGAAAGATGTGTAAAATGAGAGGGTGACTTTTTCACCATTACAATTATTACCACTATTTTACTAGTTGCTCCCTATACCACAATTAGTTATGGCACACAATTTGAAATCAAACCATTAAGTAGTTTTTTCAGGCTGAATTTTTAAATATTTTATTAAGCCGCCATTTTGTTCCGCTATCTTGGATTCGTACCAAAATGTTACCAGTTGATTCCAACATAATACTTGATATTTTTGCAAAATTTGAGATAAATTGCAAGAGTAGTTTTTTAATAATAATTTTTTTTAACATTTCACTAAGCCGCCATTTTGTTTCGCCATATTAGATTTTTAGCAAAATGTTACCAGATCATCCCCATATGATCCTTTATTTTTGACCAAATTTTCAAGACAATCGGGTAAGTAGTTTTTTAGTTACGCCGCGAACAGACAGACAGACAGATCGACGGAATTGAGAAAACATGTTTTTCGTCATCTAGGGACCCTGAAACGTGAAGATCTGAAAAAATCTCGGAGAGTAATTTTTTGACGACTACAATACTTCACTTTTACGAGGGAAGTAAAAATAGCATCCAGTCTTCACGTAATGTGAAAATTCAGGATCCCTTTCCTCTGTCATGACTTTCGAATATTTCTACAATAAACCTTCTGTAAAATAAGCGATCATAAATTTAAATTAATTAATTAGGATTTACAGTAATTACTATCTGAATTTATATCGAGCTTCTCATTTTAAAGCTGTCTTCTCTGAATTTCGCTGGACTAATTTGGTTCTATTGAATCGATGCCGAGTTTAAAAGTTTTGAGCATACAGAAGATCTCCCTTTAAAAGTTCAAAAACTTGTTTCCTAAACTCTGAAGAGTCGTTTTAAAGTGTTTATGTTCGAACATAAATTTCTGTCCTTAAACGATAATCCTTAAATTGATCGAAGTTGAGCTTATTGCCTTTGTCGTATCACATTTTTACTAAAGAAGAGTGTAGAGCTCAGCATCCCGAGAGGTGTCTTATGTCGTTAGTATGATATAGTTAGAAATTTGAAAAAAAAAACAAATCGGCTCTTGTTGCATTATGCCTTAAAGAAGAATTTTAAGTAAACACTCCAAACGCCCACTTTACGTTTTTACACCATTTTTAAAGTTGTTTATCTAAAAAAGAAGTAAACGGATTTTGATGCATTTAAACTTTTGGAATGATCAATTAACTGGCTTTTAATTGGAGAAACAATTTAATGTGTAGCATTAGATAATAGGGATAAACAGAGTAAAAATTGGTATGATGTAATATGATCTAAAATGTTTGGTGTTCCCATTTTAACAAAAATAATTCGGTTTGGATGTTCATTCGATTACTATAGTCTTTTTTAGGATGAAGATGCAAAAAAGCAATTTGACCGATATTTGAGATTTCAACAATTTAAACACGAACTTGAATATTTTTTTTGTTGGCTGTTCGAACCAATTATACCAGATTACCACAAAAACGTCCGCACGAAATGTAGATAATGTTATGCACAGGGTATTTATCATTTAACCAATGAGTTTCCGTAGTGAATCATTTCATTGTATTCAGTAGCAATATTTAGATTTAAAAAAGGTAAAAACCACAACTTAAAAAATTGAACATTAAATAGCAATAAAAGGAAAACTAAATGAATTGTACCAACCCATTAACTATTAAAGATCCCACTTAACTAGGCATAATTCTCGGTAAAACACTGAACAAACTTGATATTCACTACATTATCGTGCTATTTCAGAAGCAATTTCATTTGGATTCAAATTTGGTGACACGGCAGGTTAGCCCATTCTC
>JAUTXW010003589.1:477500-609803 GCA_030620095.1 Kuschelorhynchus macadamiae
TTTTTCTAAAAAAATAATCAATTGAAAAGGTGTCCCATAACATAAAAAACTACGGTCAGGAATTCTGTTTTAAATAGTGTACTTTTTAAAAATAATCAAACAATTGTTATTGCTGAAATTTGTTAAACATAATTGTAATGTCAAAAAACTGAATTAAATGAATACATTTAATATTTATTTATATCAGAGAAATAAGTAATGAGTAAGTTTATTTATAGCCTAAACATTCTTCAAACTCGATGGGTCAAATGTTTATTTGCCAATTGAATTATCTGTTTATCAGCTTAGTTAAATTCTGCAAATACCGAGGAAAACACCTACAGTTTTTATTTTACCAAAATTCCATTGCCTTTAAGAGTATTTAAGTCGTGTATTGACAAGTGTTCAGTTCTAACAAGATTAACAAAATGCCTTTTACCTCGCAAGAATATGCAGAAAAGCATTTTGTTTATGGATTGTGTAATGGACGTGCTCGACGTGCTGCGAGACTTTATCGTCAACGTTACCCGAACCGACAACACTATCCCGATTATCGTGTTTTTATTCGGGTACATAATGCATATGTTGCTGGAAGGTTACCTGGAGTCCCAATAGAACGTATAGGAAGGCCAAGGCAATATGACGATGATGTGGAAGAGGTGTTAATTCAATTAGAAGAAGATCCTTCAAGAGGTATTCGTGGCATTGCAAGAACTATGGGAATACCACGATCAACAATCCATCGCATATTAAGACAAAATCAAATGCATCCATTCCATTTTCAACGAGTGCAAGCCTTATTACCTGCAGACTACCCATTAAGAGTACGATTTTGTAGAAAAATGTTGCAGCGAACCAGAAACGATTATAATTTTTTCCAACACATTTTATGGACAGATGAATGCAGTTTTAGCCGAATTGGAATTTTTAACATTCATAATTTACATTACTGGGCAATGGAGAATCCAAGAGCGATTAGAGCTGATCGATTTCAACATCAGTTTTGTATTAATTTATGGGCTGGAATAGTTAACGGCACTTTGATAGGCCCATTTGAAATACCCAGAAGACTGAATGGAGCAAATTACCTTAATTTTTTACAAGACGATGTAAACATCTTATTGGAGGATATTCCGATTGCTATACGTGCGAATATGTGGTTTCAACTTGATGGGGCTCCCCCTCATTTTGCTCGCAATGTGAGACAGTTTCTTGACCAAACATTTCCCAACAGGTCGATAGGGCGAGGAGGAAGAATAAGATTTCCACGTTCGCCGGACTTAAATCCGTTGGATTTTTTTTTGTGGGGATGCTTCAAGGAACAGGTTTATTCGAATGAAATCCATAACGAAGATGAACTTCGTGAAAGAATAGGAGTAGTGGCACAGCAAATTCGTAACAATGTTCCCGCTTTAAGGCGTATAAAACGAAATTTTATACGTCGATGCAGATTGTGTATTAGAGTCAATGGGGGACATTTTCAACACCTTTTGTAACCTAATTATTGTAAGTTTTTTTATGTAAATAATTACGTTAATTATTAATCAATATTATGTATTTATTTAAATTCACTTTTTTGACATTACAATTATGTTTAACAAATTTCAGCAATAACAATTGTTTGATTATTTTTAAAAAGTACACTATTTAAAACAGAATTCCTGACCGTAGTTTTTTATGTTATGGGACACCTTTTCAATTGATTATTTTTTTAGAAAAATTACTACAAAAATTAATGTTTTTCCATTAAAATCCCAAAAATGTGCTTTAAAATGGCAGTAGGTTGTGTAATTAGCGAGCAAAATAAAAAAGTGCTCTGCACAATAAGGAAGCCTTAACAGGAATGCTATTAAACATTTATGTGAGAAAAAAAATTAACAGATAATTTTTGAAACAAAAAATTTGTGATGAAGTGTGAGAATATCATAAAAATTACAAAAATAGCTATAACTCGGAAACGGTAAGGAATCAGACATATGTCTATAGGACTTTTTTTGTTAGAAATAAACCCCCCTACCTCCTACTTTAATTTGATCCATCACTTTTGGGACACCCTGTATAGTATAACTATTTGCGGTAAACACAATTATTTAACTGTTCAAACATCTTTTTTAATAATAGGAAATAAATCAGCACACAATTTAGGCTTAAACGGTAACAAATTAAAAATTCAGTTAAGGGAGAACTGCACGCAAAAAGTGAAAAACTGGCGACAAGGTCTAGTCAAGTTCAAAGTAAGATGAAAAGGTACCTATGTATTAGAAAAAACTTCCTGCACGTCCGACCTCAAAAAATGTGTTATGTATACGCAATTTAAATTACATTTCGTTAAATAACGGGTTCAAAAGGGTTCACGCGCTGCAGAAATACAAAGACATGAGTAAGATTTACCATATCAAATTTTGCAGTTACGTAGACAAAGGATCAATGTAAGGCGATAAAGAGCCATTCTGTGAAAAAAAAATTATATGCGACGGCATTTGCGTCAAAAAGTGGTCGAAAAATGGTCGAAAATGAACAAATTTACTATACATATTTCCTTATTGAAATCACATTGAAGCTAATACATATCTCTTATAGTTTTAACATAATATTGCAGCGGCGGAGGGCTTGAAAATGATCCATACTACTGTGTGCAGTTCACCCTTAATAATTTTTTTCATTTTTTATACATCTTTTCCCCCCCAGTCCCCTTCAGAATGGCTTCTTTTTTTGCCTTTTTGATCCTTCGCCAGTTTATTTAAATATTTTATTCTTAAAAATGATCTTTGTCTTAAGAACACACTTGTGGCATCGGGGTTTATGTTTTTGTGTCTATTTGTAATTATTTTCAGTAGTTTTTTCGGTTATTTTCATTCCCTTACTTATTAATTCCTTATTAATATTAATTAGTATTTAATTGACACTAAAATGTCTTAACACTTTCATTTGAAGGAAGTAAAAAAATACTCTGTAAAACACAACTGACAACTATCGCATCGAAAACGTCAATCTGAATAAACAATAAATTAGACGCCTTGTCAGATCGGGTCGCCAGTCGACTTCACGACCTCCGCCTCAACCGCGTGTCGCCCTCGCCAGATAGCTGCTCATCAAGGTAACCTATAGAGTAAATGGGCCTTGGAACAAATCTCCCCACAGATTGACAGCCTGTCAGACTTACGGAAAAGGTTAAACATGGTTGTTGGTTTCGGGAGATACCACAAACATTTTGGTGGTTTTTAAGATAAAATTAAGAATATTTAAAGCCCACTCTAGTTACCTGCATTCAAGTAAAGAATGCGATTAATCATAGCGATAGGTTGATTAAGTAAGAAAAAAAGTAAAATTAGGTAAGGAAGTAAAGATTTTTTGAAATCCAGACGAACGTCACTATTTCATTATGTATGAATTTTACCTGAACGTACTAAAATGCTTGAAACTTCTGTTTAATACTATTAAAAGAAATCTCCGTAATATGAATAATTGATCAAAATTATACTTCAAAAGCAACTTTTGATTATAAAACTTTACGAGATTGAGTATTTTCGGGAATGTGAACATCACAAATATTTTACAGGCCACTGACATTTTGTCAAAGCAAATAAGGCACATGTTCGTTCAATTTGTTCAGAAACTAGATTCAATTTTATACTTCCAATGAGGTATTTACTGTTCAATTCAAACGCTTTTAAACTATCCAATTTTGTAACAGAAACTTTATATATAACTACCTATATTTATTCTTATTTTCATTTGCAATTGGAAAACTTTTAAATTAAAATAGGAGAATATACTGTAGCAACAAAAAATGCTGCGATCTAAGGGAACAGCAACAGCTTAAAATTTAACCTTTTAATGATAAAAACCGTTTAAAGTTAGTTAATCAACATAATTCTGTAATGTGTAACCTATTTCTTAGCATCAGTAAATACATTTGTATAGAATATTCTATATTTGAAAATTGGTAAATTTTTTAAACATCATTAAACATTTTTTGTATTATTTGAAGAGTCGTTTTTCAGGCGTGGTCTTAAAAGTTATTTCTTACAGTTTTTTTAAATATTAAATATACAGTACTTTATTTACCACTCCGCGTATAATAATTTATCAAAGTTATAGCACAACAAAACAAATTTTGATTACCTAAAACCATCAAACGGTTGAAACAGCATTTTGATATCTTTTGTATGCTTTAAAATTTTGTTAGTTTAAAGTTTAAGTACTATAGGAGAGTGTCCAGAATAAAATTATCTATCTCCATATCTCAGGAAAGATAAGGAAAAGCTTAAATACAAAAGTTGCATTTACATATGATTTTAATTTTCATTTCTGGCGTGTAGGTATGCAGTTTCTCTGAACGAAGTATCAATTTTCTAATTTTAATTAAAATATCGTATACCAGGATATGATTTGAGGTCCCGTTAAAATGTCGACTTTGTTAAAAAAAAAAGAAATAACGATTCCTTAAAAAATGTCCAAAAAGTAAGTAACACAGATATTAGAAACCAGAAAATAATTATTTGTAACAATATTACATTATTGATAAACAGGGGACCTATCTAGAGATAGGTCAAACAAGCACATTATGTTTGAACTGCGGAATGTCGAAAATCCCCTATAGAACACCCCGTGTATTATCAAATTTTTAGATCCCTTATAAAATTTTAGTTCTTTTTTATATAACACTCAATGTGCATATATAATTTTTTGATTTTAAAGAAAAACGGAAAAAAATATAATTCTTAGAGTTTTGTCAATCAAGTTTAAGAGCTTTTTAACTATATAAGTTACAGCAGAACCACTTTGTTGAAGTTAGTGCAAGTTTTAGGATAGTGACTATATCTAAAAATTTAGTAAACTATTAAAATTACTATTAATTAGTAAATTACCATCCCGATTAAAAATCGTCGTATTGTCTACTACTTTCATTTGTAAATCACCCAAATTACTCTTCCGCACTCTTAACACTATCAGCTAAATTTTATTTTTAATGCATGGTGTGTAAAGGAATGAAATAAAAATAATAGTATATTGTGCAATAAGTGGCGAAACACGCACATTTTATACAAATGTGTATGTTTGGTGAGCTGAGAGCACGTGCAGCAAATACGCGACTATGAAATGTGCTTTTCGTACATGTTTCACACTATTCCTTTTCTACTATTGCATAGGAAACTTTAAAAAATGAAATTAATAATAAAATTATGATGCATATAATCTGTATAGCATCCATGTATTGAAAATTCTTCATTTCTCAACAATGTGCGAAATAATATTTGTCAAAGTCTACTGTAGCGCTACACTGTAGCCAAAAACTGAACTAGTCGTGATGTGTGACTATTTCAGCTCTTGACTATGGTGTGGCGCCGCGATAGACTGTGCGAAATATTATTTTGCAAAATGTGCGGTCACATCGTGAGAAATGGGGGATTTTCAAGGCAAGGATGCTATGCGGATTATATGCATTAAGGGTCGTAGAAAAACTTATTAACATAATAGCCCAAGAGCTGTTAAATATATTTAGGTAGGCGTTCGAGGTACCGTGAAATTTTGTTTATCTTTTCTTTAGTATTGTCTGAATACAAAATCGAAGACCTGGCTGAAAAGTTGAGGGGCATAGCCAACCCAGTGGCGTATACAGATATTGCTTCTGGGTTTTTTTAACCTTCTTGAAAAATGCACATGAACCTCATAAGTCCATGTGCATTAAAATCATCAGAGATACAGCTAATCTAGGTTTCTGTTTTTTACGTAACTGGGCGGCTAAATAAAACGTCTATTCTATTTAGTCGTCCAATTACTTAAAAAAACTGATAGCAATGACTTTTTTTAATATTTTAACGTACCTTTGTCCCTATTATAATTCATAATTTTAATGCAGATCTATTAATTTCATGTGCTTTTTTCAAGCGAATATTTAGAAACATAATATCTACAGGATTTCCAAAGAAGTATGCAACAAATGGGAAACGTTTTCATTATTGATTTCTCAGAAAATAAAGTTTTTGTGATAGGATTTTTAAAAGGCACAAAAAAATCGTAAATAAAATTTAAGTAAATTTTTAGTGTTAGCTATAGTTAAGGAAATATTTAGATCGAAAAAAATCAAGAAATTGAATTTATTTTTCGGTCTTTGACCTTAAAGATCTCCTTAACTATTACTAAATGAAAACGTTAGTTAACTTTTATTTACGAATTTTTGTGGCCTTTAAAACTACCATCACAGGAATTTTATTATATAGTAATTTTTAGTTTTTGAACTCTACTTTTTCGTATTTTTTTAACACCCTGTATATCTGACCTCAACTTCAATGCTGTCAAAACTATTTTTTTCTTTAAGCACAAACTTTTATCGAAAATAGAATAATGAATAATAAAAAAATACATTTGACGCATATTTCTTTGGACACATTGTATACACGCCACTAGGTTAGGTTAGGTGCCCCACAACTATTCGGCCCGTCTTCGATTTTGTAATCAGATATTACCAACGAAATGATACACACATTTTCACTATGCCTCAAATACCTACCCCAAAATATTTAATAGCTCTCCTACTATAAATTTTAAGATACGAGTTTTATATAACTAAACGAATGCTAATAATAAGTAAATCACTGTTTTTTAGGGGTAATTAGAAGTAAAATATTTTGAAAACGAAAAGAGGTATCAGCATGCGCTTGCTAGCATATGTCTTTTAGTGTGGATCTTTTATTTTTTATATTATTTAGATTTAGATAACCTATCGATATTTTTAGAAAAACAGTGTACAAGTAAACAGCTCTGCTGACCTTCGCCGAGTGAAAAATAAAGACCATTTATTACTATTATTACTATCTAATGAAAACATTCTTTGTTAATAAACTAGAGTCATAATTTTCTCCAAATTAACAGGTAATTTTTTTATACAGGGTGTATAGAAAAAGTATATGTTTTTCTCCAATATTCATGACTTTCAAGTTTCTACAAATATGTTTCATTTTTTTTCTAATGTAGTTTTTGCAAAATTTTGCTAAAAAAAACATCTTTTGGAATAAATACGATTTACCAAAAACTACTTAAACAAATTTAAAAAATAAAATTTCTGGGATTTTTTGCTTCCGCCGCACAGTGGGGCCAAAGACATCCAAACCTGGCAGTAAATGGAAAATCAAAGTTGCGGACATCATGTAATGGTATTACTATTAACAGAGTTAACATATGAGTGCATTATAATATTTAACAAAAAGTCTCAGTTGGCCATGATTTTACGTCACCATATGTCAGGCAATTGTTGTTTGTCATTATTAAAATAGGTCCGAATTTAATCGTTCTATTTAGTTAGTATTTTTACTGTGTACAGTTTATTACAGAAATAGTTAAAATGTATTTATATTATGGATTCTGCACCTTCAGGTAAGTTTTAGCATTTTTGTATATTGAACTGTCAAAAGTGTTTACAGAATTTGTATAACGCGTCCTTCAAAAAGTCTTTGTTATAAAATGATCATTTACCAAAACTTAAAAAAAAAACATTAGATATTTAGTATCCTTCCAAGCGTTTCCAAATCAAAGTTTTCTAAAAATAATAACCTAGGCTGTTTATAAAGCCGTAATTTATTTAAAAAAGTTGCCGAATTTTGCCCATTTTGTTTTAATTTGTGCCTTATTTTTAGTACTACAAAAAACATGTTTTGCACGTTTGTGATGGGGCACACCATATATGCCGGTGTCTAGTTGCTGAGGGGTACTTTCTTTTAAAAATATAAGTGTGAGCGTTAATCTGTATCAGATAGAGCTACAATAGGTTATAAAAATAATTTGGGGATATACAGGGTGCGCCAAAAATAAGTGACATATAAACCTATATTTTTTGTACAAGGCTTCTTGCTTTTTATTACATTTTTTAATTCTTTACTTAAAGTTCGGTCAAATTTATTAAGTGTCACCTTTATATAACTTAAAATGTCCATTAAATATTTTTAAAATTTTGTGCCTATATTATCGATTTTTTCCCCAAGAGTAAAACAATAAAAATAATCAACTAGACGATACAGTGCAAACTTAAAATGCTTTGTCTATCAGTATTAAGGTCTCCTCTCAATCAATGTTATACGGGGTGTACAAAAATCAGTGGCGTTCTTTTCCTAAATTCAATCACTTTGTTAATTTAAATGAGACCCCAGTATTCACACACAGAAAAACTTTCATTTAATCAAAACTTAAAACACAGGATGCGTTAAGTTAAAAAGAATTTGACACTTCACAGCTAGAGACCGATGAATATTCACTTTGTATATTATAGGCGCTTTTTTCCTATTACAGGTTCAGGCTCAAAGAAGCTTTTTGTAAAAAGAAGTGAATTATATGAGCTAATAAGGCAGTCTGGTTTTAAGAAAATGGACGACAAATTTGATTATTTAAGGCAGTATTTTCAAACTCAAACAAACTGCCCACCAGATGCATTGAAGCAAATTAATTACAAATTATCGCAGTTTTGGGCTCAGTTTAAAGAAAAATGGCAACACGCAAACCGAACACACGTTACATGTCTATCAAAAAACGAATCTTGGTTAGAGACATCCATAAGTTTTACTAATTATTCAGCAACATCAGGACAACAAAAAGGACGCCCGAAAGTATCATTTGAAGATAGTTCGGAGAGAAGTAAAAGAGAAAAAACAGAAGAACTTAGGAGACAAGTCTCGATTGCAGCACTAACGTACGCAACTCAAATGAGGTTAAGAGCTTCTGGCCAGCACGATTCTTCGAAGATTTTGAAGGAAGTTACATCTTCACCTTTGCGAGCCTCCAAGAACGGAAGTGCTTTTAAAAGCTTCCAGGAAGATGTCGTTCGCTCTAAGCAGTTACCGGATGAGGAAGCCCTTGCCTTATTAGTAGATGCAAAACTTACGAGGCATCAATACAATCTCGTAAGATCTAAAGTCCATTTTCTGAGGAAATACGATTACAAGATCTAATGGATCATACTTCTGAACGCCTACTGCGGGTACAAGAAGTTATATTTTCTTTACGTAACGACCAGCTAAATCAAATTTATTTAATATCAAAATGGGGTTTCGATGGCAGTTCGGGTCATAGTTGTTATAAGCAGAAGAGTATAGAAACAGATGCAAGCGATGCTAGTGTTTTTATATCGTCATTTGTTCCTCTTCAGTTATCTGTTGGAAATCCGAAGTCTAAAGAAACCACAAGTAAAATTCGGCAAAATCCGAGGTCTTCTTCTACAAGATACTGCAGACCTATTAAAATAGCGTTTATTAAAGAAACTACCAAGCATTCGATCGTTGAAAAAGAATATATTGATAGTCAAATAAACACTCTTAATCCTAGCAATATTTGATTAGAAGAAAAAGAAATTCTAGTGAATCATATTCTTATTTTTGCAATGGTGGATGGAAAAATATGCAATGCTCTCACCGACACAAAATCTACTCAAAAGTGTTATATATGCGGCGCGACTTCCAAAGACTTTAATTCTATAGATAGTTTAATTCAAAAAGAAATATCTTCGGCTAGGTTACAATTTGGACTTTCAATATTGCATAGATGGATTAGATTTTTCGAATGCCTTTTGCATATTGCATATAAAATTCCAATTCAAAAATGCCAGGCTCGAGGAGAGGAGGCAAATAGTAAATCAAAATAAAAACTTTTTAAAGAGCCGATGGGACTTATTGTGGACAAACCTAAGCTTGGATTCGATAGCTCAACTGACGGTAATACCGCAAGACGATTTTTCGATTATAGTGAACTTTCAGCAGAATCACAGGCCTAAATTTAAATTTAATTAAAAAAATAAACTTGTTATATAAATATAAAATAAAAAAAAATTTAGAGCATACACACTAGAAACAGAACGATTTTATATTCAGGACTATCCTTGGTATTTTATGCATCCAACTGTCCATAAAATTTTACTTCACGGACCTCAAGTAATTACAGAAGCGTTGCTACCGATTGGTCAACTTTCCGAGGAGGCTCAGGAGGCCCGAAATAAAGATTTTAAGAGGTACAGAGAACACCATTCAAGAAAATCTTCTCGTGAAAATTGCATCGAAGATATTTTAAATCAATTTTTAATATCATCTGATCCTCTTATAACTAGTTTCAGAAAAATCCCTACAAAACTAAATTATCGCCTCCTAATTTAGGGTTACAAGAGTCTCATGAAAATACCGATTTATCTTTTTCTTCCTCATCCTCTTCAGAATTAAACTAAAAATGATTGCAACTTTTTGAAAATTATCTCCAAAATTAGGGTAAGTTTTAATTAAATCTTAACTCAGAAAATACTGTGATATTAAATATTATTTTTCCTGTAATTAATATCAGAAAAAAACAACTTTCCAAAATTTGTATTTTCTTTATCCATATTTATGATAAAAAACACTATAGTTTTTACTTTGCTTATCATAATAATCTAATTCTTTTAAAATTTACCCTGTATAGTTGTTTATCATTTTTTTTAAATTTATGTATTTTAGATTAAATTTAGGAAGGTTAAAAGCTCTAAAATTTATGATAAAAACACTATAGTTTTTAGTTTGTTTAAAATAAAAATCTAATTCTTTTAAATTACCCTATAGTAGTATAGTTGTTTATCAATTTTTTAAATTCACGTATTCTAGATTAAGTTTAGGAAAGTTAGAAGTACTAGTAGTGCTGTAACGCCTTAGTTTTTACTTTACTTATCATAATAATCTAATTCTTTTGAATCACCCTGTACCTATAGTTGCTTATCATTTTTTTTAAATTTATGTATTCTAAATTAAGTTTAAGAAGTTTAAAAGTACGAAAATTTAAGGTAAAAAACACCGTAGTTTTTACTTTGTTTATCATAATAATCTAATTCTTTTAAACTACCCTGTATAGTTTATCAATTTTTTTAAATTTATGTATTCTAGATTAAGTTTAGAAAGGTTAAAAGTACTCAAATTTAAGGTTAAAAACACCTTAGCTTTTACTTTGCTTATCATGATAATCTAATTCTTTTAAATTACTCTGTATACAAGTTTATAGTTTTTTTTTTAATTTATGTTTTCTAGATTAAGTTTGGGAAGGTTAAAAGTACTAAAATTCCAATCATCTATATATCTGAAATGAATATGTATATTTTTAATCGATAATTTAGAGAAATATGAATGAAGCAAAATTTTTTCTGACCCTGTATACTCAATATGTTTGTAAAATTAATTATTTTAAAGTTTATTTACTTTTTTAGATATCTAAGAAAAAATGCTACTAAATTTCTCTTAATAAATTATAATATCGATTTGACGCCGGGTTTGATGGTTCGCGGCCCCACTGTGCCCCGCCAAGGAATTTAGCTAGGGAGTTGAAAACTTGAAACAAATTTCCCCTTCCGTAGATAATAAATTACAATATTTGAGTTATTTCCAAAATTGCATAGAAAATATTAAGAAACCGGCGTGTTTCGTTTTCCGGGAATCACCTTGGATAACCCTTTATTGGTAAATGTTCTGAAATTTTCATTTGACCGTGTTCTTGCCAAAAATTCATTTAGCAGCTTTCTGTCTACTAAGTTTATCGATTTTCAATCATCTTGGGTTTATAAGTATGAACATTGTTCAGAAAAGAAAAGGTTAACATCGTTTTACAGTTAATGATGTTTACACGAAAGAAAATAGAACGCTACAGTGTTCGGATAGAAAAAGAAACTTGAATCCTTTCACAAAGATTTATTGTCCGATATAAACACTTCAAAACAGGTCTTTCAGATTTAAAATGGTTTTTTTAGTTTCAAGCAATACCACACGGAACCAGTATCGATTGGGGAATAGTAGCTTTCGTTAATGAAACGTTTTGCGTTAAGTACGAAGTGGTTTTTAAAACGTATTATCTGTAAAAAAAAACCTTAAAATTTAAGAAAATATATTTTTAATTATTTACATACGTCTAATACTTTTTGAAAAAGTCTAGTGAGTCTAATTGCCACTATTTATTTGCAACTTCCAAACATGAAGCTTCTTCGGATATTTTATAAAAAATTTTATCACAAATTGTTATTTTTTTGTTATTGACAGAAACGGGATCTTATTATACAGGGTGTCCGGAAAATACATGTATAACGTTTAATGACAGATTCCTGACGTCAAAATAGGCCGATGAGCCAACTTACCTTTATACAAAATTGCTTCGTTTACTATACCGAGGGCGTCAAAAACTTTTTAAAAAATTGGTTTTTCTTAAATTTTTTGGAAACGTGCTAATAGATTTGTCCGATGTTTGGCATGTAATCTAATACTATAAAATGACGTTTTCTACGAAAGCGTAGAAGAGCCACAATTTTTTTATTTTTATTTTTGTAACAAATTCCGACTTCTATCTCGGAATTTCGACTTCTGTCTCAGAATTCCGACTTCTATCTCGGAATTCCGACTTCTATCTCGGAATTTCGACTTCTATCTCGGAATTTCGACTTCTAACTCGGAATTCCGACTTCTATCTCGAAATTCCGACTTCTATCTCGGAATTCCGACTTCTAACTCGGAATTCCGACTTCTTTCTCGGAATTCCGACTTCTATCTCGGAATTCCGACTTCTATCTAGGAATTCCGACTTCTATCTCGGAATTCCGACTTCTAACTCGGAATTTCTATCTGCGTTGTAATTAATACACGACTGCTTATAAGCGCAATCACTTTTTTATACTCTTTTAACGTCAAATGAAGCGATCATTCTAAATGAAATTAATATTTTAATTATATGGATCAGGATGAAGCTAAGTAAAACTACAAGAAATTTATTAACTGTTCATAAAGTCCAAATTAAAAAATAATGACTGCGTCGGTTCCGATATGCACTGTAGTGTGGGGGCATATGTCTCCTCGCTCTTCATCAAGGCTTATCGTCATTTACTCCCAAGTATTGTTCTTTTTTTTCCCAATTTACCAACTATTTACTATTATACATAAAATTTAAATATAATTATTATTGTTTTTCTTTTAGAAGAAAAGAAATATATTTGTTTAAAAAAAATATCTTTTTTTTGAGTAAATAACTAGCACCTATGAAAGGTTTATGCATCCTCTATTAAAGTAACTTATATTTCGTTAAACGATTATTCGTTAATCTTTATTTTTCAATTCCGTTATTATTCATTCAGATTGAATTTCTTCAAAGTATAAAAGATTTTAGGTTGACTTTTTCAAGTAAGGACAGGAACATAACTAATCAGTTACATTCTATGGATGATACAAAATATAATAACTAAAACAAAGTCAGAAAAACCAAATTTCCCTGATACCTGTTAATTAAAATATTATTCGAGTAAATTTACTTGTTTTAAAACGCTTTTATTAGTTTCATTTGATTTTCACCCACTTTATAACGCCAGATTACAATCGATGACCATGCAATGATTTGATAAGTTTGTCCCATTATCCTAAACAGGATCATCAGGTTAAATAAATTTCATCTCAGATAGGGACAGTGGGAAACAGCTACCATATAAAAGGGAGGCAGCAGGCGCGCAAATTACCCATTTTCGGCACGGGGAGGTAGCGAAGAAAAATAAATTATAGTTTGACAAAACTAAAAAACACGCTCTAATAGTAAACGGAACTAAAAAGAAAAAAAATTATATTCTAAAAAACTAAAAAACACGCTTTAATAGTAAATTGAACTAAAAAGAAAAAAAATTAATTTTGTAAAAAAGCGTAGGGTGCCTTTATGCCATATATTCATACTGACTTTATTTTCAGAAATTATACCGATAAAATACTTATAACTGATATTAGACCCACGCTGTTTTTACAATGACATTAATTTTCTTGTTAATCACTTTATTCTCGTCCAAAGGTTTTTTTTTAGTTCAGTTTACTATTACAGCGTGTTTTTCAGTTTTTTAAACTATAATTTATTAGAATTCCTCCACAAATGCAGACATTGTTATACAAAAACAAAAATCTGTAACATGATTTCAGCAAAAAAAAATTGTTAGCAAATCACATCCCCATAAATCAAGTTTCCGTTGTAGTTCTTATTTCTAACTTTGTGGAAGAACATCAATCTATCAAAACAGATACAGGAACACAGTGAAAAGTTAATTATAATTTTGATTGTTTCTTCAAGCACCTTATTTTTTTTCTTTTAGCTTTATCTATTTGGTAAACCTCTTTCCAAATAAAGAGCATTCTACTGACAAGATACAAGTGAATGATCGTAGTTGTAAATTTTTTTCATGTTGATCACACCCAAAAAAAGTAATAGGTATTTCTAATTTGTCCAAAATATCAAAATGGGTACCTTCATGTACGTGGTTTGCTGACAAAATATCTAATACAGTAGACTATATTACTGATTATAGACTCTTTGACTAATATTCCCAGTCATTTACGTTTTTTATTTATTAAGTTTCATTACCCATTTTGGATCTTCTTCTACTTGTCGTAAAAGTTTGTAATAGACACATCATTAATATATTGGAATGACTCAGCAGGCCGGGGTCTTCTACCCTTAAGGACCCCACTGCCACTTTTATGCATACTATATATTATTATTCGACCTATTGACAACAACTTCCAATTAATATTTTGACTACCTAGTTTTGTCCGGGACCTGGGACATAATATGAAAATATGACTTTTCTCATTCAATGAAATTTGTTTCAGTTTTCTAATCCTGTCACTTTTGTTCATAGATTTGTTATTTCTAGACACATTGGTAATTAAATTAATTGAATTTTTCCTACTTTCCTAAATTTAATTTCTTCTTCTACCCTTTCCGAAACCTGCTGCTACATTAATGCATAATATATATTATTTCCAGACATCGGGGTAACAGCCCCCTATAAATATTTTCGCTTGCACTACGATCCGAGGGAGTCTACTTAGGGTAAAATATACTTTTTTTCTTATTTATTAAAATCTATTTAAGTTATCTAATCTTTAGAGATTCGCTGCACTTTTTATTTATACTTGATATTGATTATAGATATGTTGGTAAAAGCATCCTATAAATAGTTTGGCTTGCATTGCCGTCCATGGTGTCGATACAAGGAATATAATTTAATAATTAATTATTTTTTCCTCAATTATTAAAATTTCTTTGTCTTCTACACCTTCAGGGGTTAGATTTCATCATACTAGATACTATTTCTAGACATTTTCAGCAATTAATATTTTACACAAGACATAAATGTCTTTATCACAAGGATAATTATTAAATGTGCAGTCACTGGACAACGCATCCAAAGCAAAAATTGGAACATTTATGTGAAAACACTACTATAAGTGAAAATTCCGAGTTAGAAGTCGGAATTCCGAGATATAAGTCGGAATTCCGAGTTACAAGTCGGAATTTCGAGATAGAAGTCGGAATTCCGAGATAGAAGTCGGAATTCCGAGATAGAAGTCGGAATTCCGAGATAGAAGTCGGAATCCCGAGATACAAGTCGGAATTCCGAGATAGAAGTCGGAATTCCGGGATAGAAGTCGGAATTCCGAGTTAGAAGTCGGAATTCCGAGATAGAAGTCGGAATTTGTTACAAAAATAAAAATAAAAAAATTGTGGCCCTTCTACGCTTTCGTAGTTTTCTAATGGTATAGTGACCGGCTATAATAAATTGTAAGTGTTATAAGATTTACAATCCAACAATTTTGTTCATAGATTTGTTATTTCTAGACACATTGGTAATTAAATTAATTGAATTTTTCCTACTTTCCTAAATTTAATTTGAATTTTCTACCCTTTCCGAAACCTGCTGCTACATTAATGCATAATATATATTATTTCCAGACATCGGGGTAACAGCCCCCTATAAATATTTTCGCTTGCACTACGATCCGAGGGAGTCTACTTAGGGTAAAATATACTTTTTTTCTTATTTATTAAAATCTATTTAAGTTATCTAATCTTTAGAGATTCGCTGCACTTTTTATTTATACTTGATATTGATTATAGATATGTTGGTAAAAGCATCCTATAAATAGTTTGGCTTGCATTGCCGTCCATGGTGTCGATACAAGGAATATAATTTAATAATTAATTATTTTTTCCTCAATTATTAAAATTTCTTTGTCTTCTACACCTTCAGGGGTTAGATTTCATCATACTAGATACTATTTCTAGACATTTTCAGCAATTAATATTTTACACAAGACGTAAATGTCTTTATCACAAGGATAATTATTAAATGTGCAGTCACTGGACAACGCATCCAAAGCAAAAATTGGAACATTTATGTGAAAACACTACTATAAGTCAAAATTCCGAGTTAGAAGTCGGAATTCCGAGATATAAGTCGGAATTCCGAGTTACAAGTCGGAATTTCGAGATAGAAGTCGGAATTCCGAGATAGAAGTCGGAATTCCGAGATAGAAGTCGGAATTCCGAGATAGAAGTCGGAATCCCGAGATACAAGTCGGAATTCCGAGATAGAAGTCGGAATTCCGGGATAGAAGTCGGAATTCCGAGTTAGAAGTCGGAATTCCGAGATAGAAGTCGGAATTTGTTACAAAAATAAAAATAAAAAAATTGTGGCCCTTCTACGCTTTCGTAGTTTTCTAATGGTATAGTGACCGGCTATAATAAATTGTAAGTGTTATAAGATTTACAATCCATTTAAAAATACGTCCTGATTTTTTACGTCATCATTCTTATAACAAATTCTATTAACAGATTCGTCATAAAGTTGAGATTGTATGATCAGAACGTATCTTTAAACAAGTCGTAACTTTTATAATACTTCCCCATATTATACCATTAGAAAGCGTCATTTTTTCATATTAGACCATACATAAAAAATCGTTAAAATGAATTATCACGTTTCCAAGGAATTTAAGAGCATTTTATTAAAAAAACTTTGTCGCCCTCTACAGGCTAAACGAAGCAATTTTGTTTACAGGTTAGTTGGCTTAAATCGTCCTTTTTTTACGTCAGAAATCTGTTGTTAAACGTTGTATATGTATTTTCCAGACACCTTGTATATTGCTGATAACGATCAGAAAAATTTAGCTCAAAAAAGTGTTTTTCGACTTTTGGGACGCTGCTGCTTCGAAACGGTCACAGATAGAGTTATCAGTTTTAGTACGTATTTAATAGACACCCGGAGGTATATGATGTTCACAGTACAGTGCTGTAAAATAAAAAACTCAAAACTATGTAAAAAAGAGGTTGCCGAAAGGATTACGTTACGTCTAGGAAACCTTTCGGAGTGATGTCTCGCTGTGGGATCTAGGTTATTTTGGGCGTCATCTACGGATCGCCTGTAAACTTTATTTCGAAAAAAAAAATTGGAAGTCCGAAGTAGCCCTTTCGGATCCTTCAGACGTTTTAGGGGTACGTCCCATGAAACTAAATAAAAAAATCCATCCGGTTGGGAAATTATTGGTGACCAAAATCCTGAATGAGTCTCGGTTTAAATCTCGAATTAATGTAATATTGTTTAAATCTCGAATTATTGTAATATCGTTTGAAAACTCAAAAAATATATTTTTTTGTCCAGAATTTCGGTAATTAATTCTCCTTTTTTCAAATACCAATCCCCTCTTAGAAACCTGGGTTCTTTACTTTAATCTATGTTTAAATCTATTAAACAGCCGCACTTCGCCTATCGTTTTTTTTTTATATGGAGAGCAAAATATTAGACTAACCTTTTTTATATTTACAACGCTATAAAACTTTACAATCATCTTACAGAATATTTAAAAAAATCCCTATGTTTGCACTTTCTGAAAAAAACCAAAGCGTACCTTATTTAAAGACCTTTTTACTGCGTTATGTATTTTTATAATGTATAAGTCTCATTAAAATGTTTTTATTTGCTTGTTTACTAAAATCATGTTGCTGCAAGGCATTTGAAAATATTTTATAAGGAATGAACTGTCTGATAGTCCGTTATCAATAATTATTTTTGTTACATATTAGATTAAAGTTATACATTTTCTTTTTTTTCTAATACACTTTAATAACTATATTAGTTCAGTACACTTTTTGTTTAACTTCACTTATTTTGCTTGTATAATGATAACAAAATAGAATTTAAGGTCACGTAATTTTAATTTCAATTCATGGAAATTATTCACCTCGTATCTGTATTGTTTATTTCCTTTTGTTAGGTCACCTGGATTCATTAACCGCATTAGGGCAATGTTCGAAATATAACAATGTTATATCTACAAGTTATGTATTTGCATTAACCTATCGAAAAATATGATTTTTTCGATCAATATTTCGTTTTTCATTGTTTTTATTTTTTTGTTTTAAGATAAATTTCGGTTTGTCCATAAAATTGTAACAATTTTCCCACGACAAGGAAGCATACTTTTGTTTGTTGTTGTTGTATTTTCATAGCTTACAACTATTATTATCTATTAATAACTGCGGACTTGCAAATGCTAGACCAATCGAAAATTGACACGATATTGGCACATGCTTTATTTGAAACTCCCAAATATTTTGGATTGAAAGCTTAAACGGTTTTAGGGATTAAATTTTCTGAATTTCCTAAGAATTTACAAATTTTTTAAGAACCCTATTAGCTTTTGTCTGAGATTTCTATACGAACTCTCGTTATAAATACATTTGAAAATTTTACAACGCTTCTATAGAATCACTTTTTCATAATCATGGTATTATGGTATTTTTATTGACCACCTTTCTTTCAAATGAGATTTGGTGAGATTTTGAGACCCCTCCCTCCTAATGGTGTGAAAGTGTGCAAGCAAAGAAAAAAAACAGCTCCTAGACATTTTATTTGTTTCAGATAAATTTTATTAATTACAATTTAAACGATTGGTAATATTGAAGTTGGTAAAGTAAAACAACAATAAAAAAAATTAAATAGATAACTAAAGTGACAACAAAAACAAGTAATATTTATAATTAAATGTAAATTTAAATTAAAATGGAAGAATACTTCGGATCTAAAAAGAAAAAGACGAGCAACAATCGTTGAGAATCTTATAATAAATATTAATGTCGCATTGCTTTCAATCGAAGAGGATCCAAAAAAATCAATTCGTAAATTATCTGAGGTGTTACAAAAATTGTCTGCCTATCTGGTTTTCTGTCTGTCTGTCCTAGTCAAATATTGTAATCTAATTTTGAACCACTTTCACTTGAACTATTAATTTGAAATTTTTTACAAGCATATAGGTTCGGTGGCATTTTAATAATTTTATTACTTTGACCTTAGAAGTGAATTTGACCAATCTTTGAAGTCGATTTAAACAAGTTTCATTTAACTCCTAAATTGGAAACAAATTGTGAGTTTTTAGTCCAGACATGACGAACCACTTTTGTGATTTGTGCAGATTCCAGTAAAAATCGGTATTTAGGGTTTTTTAATACTGAAAATTATGGATTTTTAGTGAAGAAAGACATTTAAAATGACAGTGTTCGATGCCTGACAAATTGTGACATTTAAGCAAATGTGTATGAAAATCGACATCTCTGTGTACTTCCAGGATTAAAATGCATAAAGTAAGTAATATATTGAAACACGCTTTCTAATGTGAGCTATAACGTAAAAAATGAAAGCACATAAATTTATGACAATAAATTTTGTGCCACATATATAACATTTTTCTACACAAAAACAGATACTAACCACGCTTCCTTTTGTGTAATTGTGGCCCAAAATTTATTGTCATAAATGCATTGGACTCTGCTCAAATTTACTATTTAGTTTACTTTTAAAAAGACTAGTTTTTGAATTTTTTTTACCTTTGCAAAGAAAGACACAGAAGTATTTGTATATATGCATATTTTTACTATTTACGTGTAGTACGCCATTTTGTCTAACATAAAGAATACATATGTTATATCGTGATAATTACAGAGTGTACTAAATATAAATAGTTTATTAAAAAAAATTAACCTTCTAGAACTCAAAAGGCCAAACGAATGAGCCATTTTGAACAAGATAAAAAATATTTTTCTGCAGCATATCAAATTAAAGAGCTGGTTGTGTCTATTTTAAACAAATATGTATTATGAATAATAAGTATGAATATGCATATTTAATAAAAAGGGTGTTCCAATTTTGTCTAAAACCGGAACTAAACAATTTTTAATAACTTCTTGTTTAATATATATTTTTATTAGAGTGTGAATAAGTTGCCACAGTCTTTGAATTATTTAACGGATTAATCTTTAACATTTAGCAAAAGATTTCTGTAAATTGAATCTTCTAAAGCAAATACTAAACGTGCAATTTGCGTATTATTACAAGTAGTTCAGCTCTGCGATCGAGTTGCTTAAATAAAGCACATTTCAGTGGATTGGTGAACAGGTTGGCATGGATGTATGAAGCGAAGAACGTAACCTGAACTCCTTAAATGTTTTCCCTAAGAAAACGTTTTACCATTTGCAAAATTTATCTTAAGTAATAGTCCAGGAGCCATTTCTTAGAGCGGACCTTAATAAGCAATACAATTTTAGCTCAGTTAGAGTTCATTTGAACTAGTTAAAATTTAGAATAAATTCCAGACTGACATCTCCCATCAAGATAAAAATCTGATAATTGTGTTTTCCTACGAGCAGAGAGTTTGTATTAATTGAAGAGTGGACGTACCAAAAGTACTAAGTGCCAATTTTCTACTTTTTTGGTTTTTCTTTTAAAATGGTGCTATATGCCATCGCCAATATCCTATCAAAGGTTCTAAGTGCTAGTTCAAACATTAAGTTCAGAAAATAAATATTAGATGGAGCTAGGTATTATGTTCGCGCATGTTTTATTTAGAAAGTCATAAGTGCCACCTACTCGGTTAAAAGACATCCGTGTCACTACCTGTCATTGTGTCAGAGGTGTTCAGTACAGTGACTGCATAAAAATGAAAGAAGCACAAAAAGGAAGGTGTATAAAAAAGGAAAGACAGAAAAAACATTCTGGTTTTATTTAGTTCATTTATTCACTGCTTATTATTTTTGGCCGAAATATAGAAATAATTAAAATGACAATGAGGGGTTTCCGAAACAGAATATTTTTAGAACCACATTTGGTAGGCTTATAGCTCTAAAAATATATTTTCAAAAACGTGTTTTCATTTAAAATATTATATTTAATATATTATTGTTTAAAGTTAGTTTTGCCTAATTGTAAGCAATGTAAAAAATGTTTTTTTAGTTAAAAATTAAAAAAAAGTTCATAAAAACGGTTTTTATCAATTATTTCAAATTCAAAAATTTGGCACTTAGTGCCTCTGGTACTTCCACTCTTCAATTCTATCGAACATTATTAAAAATGAATCTGGAAGGTGATATTCGTGGCTACATGTAATTAATAAACTCAGTTCCATTAAAACTAGCGCACTTGATTTCTCGCCGAAGTTTAAATTCCTATATTTTTAAAACTCGTCGACCAATTTTAAAAACATTTTGGAATACGCGAGTAATTTTGTAATGGAAAAATTACATTTTTTTTTCATTTTTTTAATCATCCTGTGCATTATTGTTATTATTAATCATATGTGCATATTTGAAAGTTCCTTCTTCTACGAATATTCCGTTTTTTTAATTCGTAGATTTATCTTTAAAAAAATCCAAATTGAAGCTTTTTTACTAGATCCTTCCATTTTCACTTTTCTAACTACTGTGACTCACTTGATATTCTACATAAATGAAAGTGCGTTAATTTTTAAATCAATGGATATATTTTAATTTTTTTTTTCAAATAAATTCGTCTTTTTGTGTCAGGTTATATCCACTGAAATTCTTGAAAAATTATTCGTGTAATTTTTTCCGCCCTATATTTCAACACCCTGTCAGAAATATCTAAGAAAATATTTATGCTTTATTGAATAGAACAAATATTTTGCTTTTTTTAAATATTGATTAATATTTGATGCCTTCCAAGAAAAACTGTTTTTACCTCGGTTTTTACACTAACGTAAATGAGACAAGAACAAATTTATTGATAATTTAATAAAAATAAAGTAAATATCAACAATAGACAAAAATAAACACAAACTGAAATTGCTCAGAATAAAAAAACTGTTTTCAATATCTTGTATTGGTACCTCTAGCAGTCCGAAGAGTCTCCAATCTGGATATAAATTTTTTATCCTTTCTGCAAGGGTTTCGGGAGTTCTTTGACCAATTCGAGCCCTTTGGCCAGTCCATCCCATACATGCTCAATGTGATTCATGACGAAACTTCTTGCTGGTTCAAACACGCGAATACCGCCTGCACCACTGCTGCATATCTGGCAAGCGTTATCCTGCATCAAGAAGAAATGTTCACCAATTAAAGGGACAATCGTACCACATAAGGCTGCAATATTTTGTGTCTACGTACAGTTGTACAGTCAATGCCTGCCTTACTAAAAATGTGCGCCTATTTGTGGAAATTCCACCCCACACCCTCACTAATCCACAAAAAAACTCCCACTCTCTGTTATTATGCTTTGAATGAATCGCTTACCATTTTTTTTTTTTATTTTCTTTTCTGCCCATCTACCATATTAAGGCAAAACCTTGATTCGTCAATAAACATTTCGTTAATTATCTTAATCGCCGTAGGTTTGTAGAAACTTGGACATTTTGGAGGTCTGCTAGGCTTTATAAATCATGGAATGTGGAATTTCAAATGGCTTGTTACTAAAGTTTTGATGTATTTAATTTAAATTTTCTTAAGCTTAATATTCTTTACGTTGACAATATTACAGGGTATTACTAAAATACAGCGTGTTCCAAGATGTGATATATGATAGATTTTGAACTAACTTTTTTGTGTAATCGGTTTCTTATTGTTGACTAATTTGCCTTTCGCGTGAGTTGACAAATTCAGCTGTCAGTTTAAAACTTATAACGAATCGCTGCCTGAAACACTACGAAGAAAACGATTCTCGTTACGTGTGTTTACTCTCGTACGACCTTCCTGGTCTTCTTTCATTTGAGCCAGTTTTCCTGTACCCCTTAAAAAAGCCTGTGAAATAACTCCCTAAGTTTTGCCCAAAATTCGGACACTATGATATTTGTAACAGTTAATTTCCCCGAAACTCTTTAGTAGGATTTTATCGCTTTTGTCACCTGTACCTATTTATTGTCACAATTAAGATCTGCAAGTTTTGACATAATGATTTTAGTTGTAACCTAATGAGTTTCTAATTACGCTACTCGAAATTCTGTTTTTATAAGAATTAAAGACAAAAAAAAATGAACCCCAACAGATACTTGACATCCTAGGATTGCGCCTACGCAAGAGGACTTTCTGAGCAGAGCTGCTCTCAGTCTCATATTGCATAAGTTTTGGGTAAAACTCGGGGAGCAATATCAAAAGTTATTAAAAGGACAGCGAAACTGTATCCAATCGAACAAGACTAGGACAAGGCCGTCTTAAAGTAAGCACGTCCAACGAAAATCGTCTCCTGAGGGAGCAGTGCTTAAGGAAGCGATTTGTTACTAGTTCAAAGCTAAAAGCTGAATTTGTCGCTGCACAAGGAAGGCAAATTAGTCTACAAACAATACGGAACAAAATACGGGAAGCTGATATACGTCCCTATGAAGCAGCACTGGGTTCCAAGTTAGAAGGGAGCCACCTCAGGGCACGCTTACAATTCGCGAGAGATCATTTGCGATGAGGTGAAGTTCAGTGGAGAAATGTCAAGATACCATGAGACAATAAGTGCAAGATAATTTAATTGAAATACACCAAAACTTTAATAACGATCTTCAAAAGTAATAATTTTGGGTTTTTGGTACAGTACGTACATCCATTGAAACCAGAGATGTGTAACTCAGGAGTGAGCTGGCTCAAAGAATCAGCTCAGGTAAGTGAGTCAGTGAAGCAGCTCCGCGGTAGAGATCTTTTTCGATTTTGATTTACAGCGTAATGTAGCGAGAACGACTTGCGACGATGAAGAGCCGAATGACCGACCGCCGAAAGAGTCGAATTGCATTGCGATATGTGCTGTTTGTTACATTCTCGACGCGGCGCGACTTAGCGGTCTTAATTCTTTAGGTTTTTATCTTTTAATTTCGGTTGTTTAGATATAAAATAAATACAAATATAAATATTAGATATGGTTGGAACTGCCTATTGGTAAATACGCATACAAAATAAGGCAATTTACTTTTTAAGAAAATATTGTAGGTTGAAAAATACAATAAACTTAAATATTATTTATTCTAACATTATGGAACATAACATATGATGACTTTTTTTTCGGGAATATCGTGAAGTTTTTTTTGAATATTAATTATACAAATACCAATATTAAACGAAATAAATAAGAGCCTAATTTATTTGATAAATTTCCAACAGAAATTCTGCATAGTCAGAGTGTATAAAGTTAAAAATTAAAAGACTAAACTTGACCAATTCGTTGCGGTGATTCGTCGTCGTAGTAGCCGAGCACGATATCCTATCCACTGTCCTGTGCAACTACGAGCCGCCAGGGTGACAGAACCGTGGTCTGGAAGTCAATTCATCAGTTAGGAGTCTTGTCAAATGACGTTAGGAGTGTATTTCGTTCCTTCGTTTCGCAGCTCAATTGAGCCGACTTAGTGAGCTGACTCATTAAAGTGAGCCAGAGTCAGTGAAGCGTAGTGCGTCAGTTTTAAATGTAGTAAAATTTACATGATCTTGTTTTTTTGCCCCTCCTGTACAACAAAGTCGAGATGCATCAAATATATACCGTGCTTAAAAGATACTATAAAATAACCTACTCGTGAAAAGAAAATTAATCTTGATTGGATTATTTACAACGAAAATGTAGCCATTTTAAATTGACGTTCTTTACCCATTCCATAATTTATGTTAAAAGTGTATATTGTTTTACCTCAACAGTGGTCTTGCGAGATGTTTTTCTCGGAGGACCAGAAACCAGTTTTTGGTGTATGACTTCTTTAGAAACATATCGCTTACTTCGCCCATCATTTACCAAAGCAATTAATTTGGCTGTTTGCAGATGTAACCTTAGGTATTTTCCTTGTACTGACCAGTGCACTAAATTAATTTTTAAATTAAAAATATTCAGGAATCTTTATGACAAGTAAGTTTTTAATTATTAAAAATAATGAGCTCTCAAATGGAACATTTTTGGAACACATGTTTTCCGAGGCCTGTTAGTCATTTCATGACAACTAAAGGCAGAAATGTAGGGCCAACGTAAAAATGGGTTTTATTTAAAAGTATGGAAGAACAATAACCCCGTATTCACTAAAAAAATCTAAGAGTCAGACCAGATCTAATTGCCATGGCAATTTAAACTGTTAGTTCGCCAATTATGTTTTGCTTATGTCAATGTCTTTTTGTAATTGTGACATTTACAGAAACTATTTGTTTATTCATTGCATGTCATCTTAAACCTATAACTTTCAAGTTAGACCGGTCTAAATTTAAACCCAGTTTAGTGATTAAAAAACAAACTACGTATTATTTGCAGGTATTGCTCACAGGGCGGTTTAAAATCTAGCGATAGAACTAGACGAAAATTTTTACAATATCAATAGATTTTGTAATAAGCGTGAATTAATCTGAAACATCAAGAGATAATTTAGCTACAAATTTAAGAAATATTGAAATCGCTTCACTCATTTAAAAATTAACGCTCATTGGAATTATGCGAAATATTAGATGCGTCAGGTTAATCAAAATTAAGAGAAAAATGTAAAATTGCAGTAAAAAAGTGTAATTCGTAAAATTTGAGACAAATAAGAAAATTAAAAGACAGGATATTTGTAGAAGACTGGACTTTCCAAAAAAAAGAGTAAAAATGTTTCATATATATGTACTGGTGTAATACACAGAGTGATTCAAAATATAAAAAAAACATTATCTACATTTTTGCATTGACTTTCATGAGGCTTGGAGACAATTTCCAAGTCTTCTATGATCATACAAAAGACAATGAGATTACCCACTTATAAACAAAAAAGCTAAATTCGATCCACTAAGTTAGAAAATATAGGAATTTAAAGTTAGACGAAAAATTAAGTTCGTCACATTTCATAGAAGTGAGTATATTAATATAAACAGTCCGGGCGCACATTGTGGCAGCTGCAAAAGGGCTCCCCGCATAATGTAACGTTTAGTTAAGAAGCGAATGCTTACGGAAAGTAAATCCTTTTTTCCAAGTACCCAAACGGCAAGGTTCAACATAATAAATGAAAAGATCGGGAACTCTTTTATTTTATATAAACAATAGCAGAAAAAATAATCTTAAAAAAAAAAGTGATTTAAAGATTCGAGTTTGACAGTTGTAAGGGCTATTTAAAATTCTCAAAAATTAAATCTCTTCTAAAAAAGAAAATCAAACAAATTAAACAGTAGACGTTTCGAGATTGCAGATATTGTAACGTGACAATTTCACGGTAACAAAACAAGATACATTTATAAGTCTAATTATGATATTGCTATGGTGCACTATTTATATTTTGTCATTCACCAAGATGTCAGGGACTAAATTTTGGGAGTTATCTAGATTGTTTGATTTGAAATATAATTTTACGATTCCTATTTTTCATTACTATTTAAAATAAGTTCTTAATATTGTACGCAACCGACAACTTGGTGTGTCATATACATATTTTTTAATTTTACAGACGCTGAGGGTCTGGTTGTTGAAGCTTTCTTTAATACCCACCATATAAAAGGACCATATTTTTATAAGAATTTCAAGTCCATTATAAAAAACATGGTTCGCCATGAGCTGTTGTATTACAAACTAAACCAGATATTCCCACATATCTCCATTGTAGCTAACGCTAAATAAATTACGAAACATTTTATATACCACAAATTTGGTTTAAAAATACGTTATTGCCTTTCAAAATCACGTTCAGTTCATTAAATGACTTGCCTTTTGAAAAAATACAGTTTAAAAAATTTCACCTATATTATTGATTTCCTGTAAACACATGTCAGAGATTCATTAAACAAGGGTTTGTGTTATTTAAGTAATCCTTCTAATGTTTGGTTTAAAAAGCATTATTTTCGTTTTACAATTTGGGTTAACTCAAATGACAACTAATGAAGTTTGACCTTTTCCTGCGGCGAGTCAAACATCTCTTTTTCATGTACGCCTAAAACTCAAATAATTCCGTCCGACCATTTCAGTTTCGTTATTTATTAAAAATCTAAAATTTTAAAGTTAATTATTAAGGGCGAGGCTTACGTAAAGATTAGAGGGAAATATAAAAAATATCTAACATAAATTATTCGAAAATAAATATTTAAATTATATATATATATATATATATATATATATATATATATATATATATATATATATAAAGATTTATTGAAATATTTACTGTATTCTGAGTTGCCTATCCTTTAAAAAATCGTTTATTTTTATCAAATCAATAAGGGGGAAAGAGACAAAATATAGGAACATTAGGATCAAGTTTTGCGTAGAGCACTTCCAACATGTTAGTTTTTTTTAGCCAAATTCCTACCTTTTTTTTAACATTTTTTCTTTGATAAACCTCTTGACTAAAATCGTTTTGGAACGAGTTCATTCTATTTAGTTTTGACTGTGGCCGTAAAAATTCAATTAAATGGCTGATCCTGTTCAAGGGTTGTTTGAAAATTTGTCTCGAACAGTGATCGAATAACAGCCAGGTAATTAACAATATTAGTTTATTTTGGCAAGATTTATTTATTTTAATTTTTACAAATTTTACAATTAGGCTACAATGGATTTTTTCTCTTTTTTATAGCTCAGCGGTCATTTTACCACCTTGCATTTTACCATCTTGCATTTTACCACTTTCCATTTTATCACTATTACATTTTCATTGAAATGTGAAAGCCTATATTTCACTTTTGTGGTAGTTTTGAACCCATTAGTTTTCACATTAACAACTTTTGGGTGAAGCCAAAATAAAAAAACAAAACCTTTTTGCCACCGCAAGGGTTGTGGTTCCGACAGGACCCGTTTTTTGAAAACTGAAGTAGTATTCTACTACTACTAGTATTTGGCCTCTAGTATGCAGCTCAACAACTAGGCCCAAGTTTGAGTTATCACCTCCTGCTTATCTGCTACCTACTTGGTGAGATTTTTAACTTAAATTTATAAATTCGTCGTACCTTTTATTTTTAAATTTCATTTTCAAATTCTTATACTTATTTCTATCTATAAACATAATTTATATCACATTCTTGCATTTCCTTTAAACACTGGTAAATATTCACAAATATAATCTGAAATAAAGGGAAATAATAATTGTATATTGGGTTTTAGTGTTTCTCTCAGCATTTTTACTAACACACGGGTAAAGGGTGTATGAAAGACGTAATGTAGATTCTCTTTTTTTACGTGTGTTGGCGCCCTTCTATTTTATATATATATATTTTGACTTTCCTTTTTCATACACTAAATGAAACGAATTGAAAAGCTTTGCACTCCCCCAAAGCCAAACCACCGTACAAGCTAGCCTACGGGTCATAATCGCAAACTCTTAAAATTGCAGTTACGTAACAAATCTTTATAACTTGACTTATAACACCGGAGTTTACGTTATAATATTATGAAGTCATATTTTGATTTTCGAACTTTTTATTTGCGGTAATTAGAATTTCGAAAAATTTGGATAAGCAAGATTATCAAAGTTAGGTTTTCAATACAATACTATTATTCCTGGTCCTCTAGGGAAGATATTACCATACAGATAAAGTGAATATACAACTATTTTTAAAGCGATGGTTAAAGATAGAAAATCATAAAAATATTTGGAAAAATAAATTCAAACATGTTGTCCATAGTTTGGTAAGTTTAGAGATATACATTAATTAACACATATATGCCTGCCGAACATTCACAATTTTTAGGTATTTCTCCTGACAAGATGCCAGTGGGCGAAAATTTGCTGTAGTTTCCAATCGATTGATTTCAAAAGCACTCATATTTACGAAAAAAAATAAAAAAAAGCCATTTTTATTTAAGATATTGTCACCTTTATTTCTTACATTTACATAGCTCTCTTTATATATTTTTGCAGATATTGGGAAAAAGTTATAATTTGATTTTTTTTCTTGAACTCGAGAAGAGTCTAAAAATGTAAACTTTGGTTAGTTTAAAATAGAACCCACAGAGCTATAATTAGAAAATATTATCTGCTTTCTAAATGTTCTGAAGTTTAAACCTCCAGCTGCTGGACTATTTCACCATTTAGAGAATTTATCTCAAGTAATTGGAACGAAATCAGCCATTCTATAAACAAAATGCAATTTGCTTAAAAGCGCTCCCTGAAATGCAATTTAAAAACAATTTCGCAACGTAAAAATACCTTAAGAAAATAGGCCATAATTGAAGGAAACTGCTGTTTTATGTAGAGTTAAATGAAAATTTTCTTCGTTAAGGAGCGGACATCAAAGGTGGCGGATCGAAGTAGGGAACTTGATTTATTTTTGACATGACTATAATAAGCTTTCTGCGTGACTGTTATAAAAGGTAATAAATTGTGACACTATAAACCATTCATACAGCTTTAGAATGAGCATGTTTTATAAGTAACTACATTTTAATCAATCACAAATTAAAAGGATCCTGTGTGAAATCTTTACTGTTGATGCCAGAAATGCTTAATAATTTAGCCAGTCATTTTCTACTATCTTTTAAACTAAGTAATGATGTCAATTTTTTGTGAGCTTTTTATATACTGTTAGTTTTATACTTAGTTTTCTAGTAAGTGCAGAAATTTAATAAATTAATTAATTGATTAGTTAATCCCTGCCGGGGAGACCCGAGCATCGACCACATGCATGCGTTGATGTCCGACGTTAAAGACCAAGAACGTTTCTCTTTCTTCCTTTACTCCCAAAGTGGTACGATTTTGGATTTTGTCACCAGCAAAGGCCTTCCCCTCTTCTCCTAATCTGCAAGTCTTTAAAACCCGCATCAATAAAATTTCTCTCTCTTCACTTAAAGCAACTACGGTACCTAGTACTTAGGCCTTTGCGCTTGGTGGTCTGCTCATAGATTTAAAAAAAACCTAACACTCCACATAATAGATTTTTCGTCAATTACAAAAAAGGAGTCTGCACTATTCAATGCGTAGGGGTGCATGTGTTTGGTAAAATGACATCAGAAATAGCTACATTTGTAGGTCTCTCAAATCGAGAATTATATGCCGGTCATTCCTTTCTCCGATCTTCGGCAACTATGTTAAAAGATTCTGGTGAAGGAGTAACCAATATCGAGACTGGGATGTTGGAAATCTAGCTCGGTAGATGAAGGATACTTGGAAGAATCTACAAAACTAAAAAGATATATGTCAAATAAGATCTTGTGTCGAAAATCTTCTCCAAATCGAGCATCAACATCATCGGCCACTGAGTTTACCTTGCCGTCTTCCAGTATCAGGTGGATTCTACTTCCACTGAACCTACATAAGGTTACTCCAGTGCTCAAAATCTATTGGTGTTAGGGAGATGACGCTTCCAGACATCCAAAAAATGCCAAAATGATTCAAATATTAAAACATATTTTTAACACCATATCATACAAGTTTTAACTCGTCAAATTTATCGTTTTATTATTTAACTCAGTCGATAAAGCAATGTCGCTGAAATGTATATCCATAAAATAACTTATTGTTGCTCTTTTAGCAACAAAGTTCCACGACTAATGTCGACCAACTTCGTCGTAAATAACACTCATACATACAAAACTGTCAATTTATTTGACACAGCTATTGCTTTGAATTTGATACAACGCCGTCTCTACTACTACCCAGAAAATAAAAAAGACCATCCTAAAAATATGTTAACTCAAAACCAGAGCAACTATAGAGTAGTATATTAAATAAATAAAAGTATAATAAATAAATATATTAAGTAAATAAAAATAATTCTTGTTCCCTCAATTAGATTAAACGTCTTGCATCATTCGCTAAGTAAAGGCCGCGCTATTTTCACCTACCCACAATTTCAAATCAATTCTATTTACATCTCTTTCCTTTTGTCACATAGTATCATCCTATCTTAGTAAGATCGATTGGTTGTGCCAAAATTACAGCTCCTAATAATCCTATCTTTCTAGATATCAAAAAAATTTAAATACTGAATTTTTTTTTTAAGTTATACATAGGATATACATGGGGTTAAGTTTTTCTGAAATCAACATCAATTTTGATTTTTTAAATATAACATGTTATAAGTTGATCAAACTGGTTCCGGGTTCGGTATCTTTAAAGATACCCCAGAAATTTGAGAGAAAGCGTTGCATAAGAAGCAATATATTCCCATTGACTTCACTATGTAGGAGAACGTTTTCCGTCTCTGCCTCTTATGGCAGGGTTTTAGTCAAATTTCTCGCGTCTTTAAAGATAAAGGTGTCAAGCCTGGTATATTTAACTACATATATAACTATATAACTACACTAGAAAAAAATTCGTACAATTTGAAGAAACTTTGTGGTAAGTTTTTTTGATATCTACAGAAATATGAACGTGAATAGGAGTTCATTTATAACCAAAACCCTGTACAGTACGGTTTTAAGTTTAATCGAAGACATAGTACTTATCTTGTCTTGTGGTCTTAGTGGCAAGTAACGTTTGATCTGTTGTACCCATAAAGCGTAACAAAGGTTTTTTTATTCAACAAACAAAGGTTTTTCCTTTTAATAAACTTATAAAAAGTTCCAGATTTTCTTTATAAAGGTTTTAAGTTAAAATTTTACTAAGGAGGTTAATATCCTTGCAATATAACCAGGTTTTAAGCAAATGTTATTTATACAGTATTAACAAAAAGGCCCAAATAAAAGTGTTGTGGTTCCTGTTCCCAAAAAAAGTTTCCAAATACTGCAAAAAAAGAGTACGTCCTTTATGAGTGACCTTTTTCAAGATCGTTTTAATTGAAATAGGCAACAAAGTGTTATGTGTTAAGTGATATGAATGATTAAATGACTGCACCCTTTGATCTTTTTCGAAAATTTTATATCTGTTGAATAATATATTGTGTTTTTTTGTTATAGATCTGAGTTTTACTGTTTATAAATAATTACACTTAAAAGTTTAATCGAGTTAAATAAAAGAAAAATAAAAGTTCATAAATATAGTAAAGTGATTTTTTTACAGTACTAGTGCCTATAGAGATGCTGACGATACTGAGTTGTTTGTTTAATTGGTTTTCTAGCTCTTATAAGTCAGAACTGTAATTAAATAATCCTTTTCGCTTCAATTGATATCAGTTATCAACTTTTTGTTTATTTACTATACATATTTTAAAAATTAAATAGTAATTTATATTCTGTTATTTCCGCTTGTTATTTAAAATAAAAACTACAGTGTTATAATAATCTTTTTCCCTCAGTGGCGTGAGTAGAGAAAATATCACTTCCTGCACTTATTATATAAAAAAATAACTATTGGTGCACTTATTTTGTTGGACAGCTTATTTAATGTATAAAAATAACTAACCACAATTGTTTCCTTTTTACGTATTTTTCGGTAAATTATTTGATCAATTTGAATCAAATGTAACATCAACTGCATCCAATATTGTGAAAAAAGAAATAAAAACTGCTAGGCACATCAACAATGCACTAAATAATATTTTTTGGTAACATTAGAGTTACCTAATAATAATTTTGAAACGTAACAATATTTCTAAATAATTTTTTACCCAATTCTCTTACTTTTATCACTTCAAACTACACTCTTTAGTTTCCCTGACTATCTGAGATAATTTTTTATATAATTTTTTTTCATGCCAAAATGATTTAAGAATCAATGCAAAAAAAACTGGTTTTTCCAATTTTGCCTTTTTAGCTTCGTTTTTTTTTGCAGGAAAACATGCGCTTAAGTAAATTTGGAGTCAGAAGTGTAGGCGCTAACATAATAATTATAAAAATAATATGCTGGGTGGGGTAAAGCAAAATGATCTCACTATTAATGTTCAAGCGTGAAGTACATAATTGAGATTTATTGATTGTTTATTGAATATAAATTTGAATTCTTTATAAAAATCGAAGTGACTTTTATATAAAAAA
Source organism: Kuschelorhynchus macadamiae (assembly GCA_030620095.1). Lineage (NCBI taxonomy): Eukaryota > Metazoa > Arthropoda > Insecta > Coleoptera > Curculionidae > Kuschelorhynchus > Kuschelorhynchus macadamiae. The sequence continues at coordinate 510,367 of JAUTXW010003589.1, forward strand.
ATTCTGTTTCATAAGAACGGAGATGTAAAGTATTTTTTTCTCCTTTGGTTCACCCTGTAGAGTATCCAAATTGGTAATGGATGTATTAGGATGTCAAAGTGAAACTAAAGTGTTGCTATCCATGAAGCCATCTAAAGTCCCTAATTTGTAATCAAAATTTGGATATCGGTCAATCCCGAAAAATTCTAATATACATTTTAAGTGGATTCAGACCTTAAATAGCAACATTTTTCGGTAATTTTGATACCGCCATCTTAACTTAAATTAGGTAAAAATGAATTGTTATCCACAGTATACAATTTCTAAAACTGAATTAGAAAATTTGGTTCAGCCACCCAATCTTCTAGAATAGCAAAAAATAAATGTTCAAAAGTTGAGTCGTTTATTTCGTGACTAAAGCAGCTGGCATTAAATCCAAAAATCTGTTTCGGTAAAAAGATCCTGTCTACCGAATACTGGTGTAGGAATCAATAAATTTGAATTATATAGCATACACTTGAACGCTAATAATGACATTCGGAAAAGTTACAATTTTGTTTTAATTTTTATTAAGTAGCTGATCATTTGGCTTTGCCCCATCCTATATATTATTTCTGTAATAATTATATTAACGCCATCACTTCCGATTCCAAATTCATTTATGTTTCTATTTTTCTGGAGAAAACGGCTGAGCTGGTTATAAATTTGTACGGAAAGCTTACATTTTCCATTAACCATTCGGAGGACAAATGAAGAGAAGCAAAATCGGGAAAAACGTTTTTCTTGTATTGGATCTTAAGTCATTTTGGCCTAAAAAGAAAATTCCTACAAAATTGCATAATCACGTGCTAAAAAATATTTTGAAATTTTCTAACTTTAAATTTCACCAAAAATATTGTTTGGTGCACTTGATCTTTCAAGCAATTAAAAAATGGACAGCATTATCTTTACTTTATTGCGTGCGATAATAAATTAACTTGTCGTTAAAAATATTTCTTCAAAATTACTAATATTTTTTTCAGAAAAGACGACTTTATTAAAAAACAAAATTTCTGTTCTATACAGAGAAATAATCACTGTGCATGACCAACTTAACGTTTTCTGTATTGATTTTCTTGAACCCAGGGTAGTCAGTGACTTATTTTTCGCCTCTCCAACCTATATTCTTTTGAATTTGGCGAAATGACCTTTTTAAATCTAAAAAATCTAAAAGAGAAATCACTATACGACGACTCAGAGGGGTCTGGCAGTTCCCTGGGGCATCGTTTCTAAGCCTGCTCTGTTTAAGAGTGGGCGATATAAGTTGTAAGCGAGCGTAAGCCATACCCTTTCTCTGCCTTTATTTACATATACTAAAGAAAGGAAATGAATACAGATTTATGAATCTGTAGGCTCGACAATATTATGATTTGGGCTTTAAAAATTTATAGAAGAAAGAAGGGAGATAAAGTAGCTTATTTTGGGATGTCTGAGAATACTCAAATATTTTAATATAGAGGTGCAATTTTGTAAAGAGGGTATTTTTAAAATATTTTATGATTATATGGGATATTGCCACTTTGCCTCAAAATATCACCACGCATTTTTATTACAACATTAGTGTAGAATTTTTTGAAAGAGTCTATTTATGTGTGTAGTCCTTCACGGATCGGAAAGTACGATGGGTGTACATCCGTTCGCTACTCTTCTGAAAATAACATTTTTGCGCCAAAATCGCATTTGGCATTTTCGAAGTTTTCTGCTTTGCGCCTGAATAGAGACTAAAAATTTTATTGACTGCTTCATTTCATACCCACACTCGGGCTTATACTGAAATGTTGTTCGTCTTTTTTTTTGTGGTTTTAAGTTTATCGATGATTGTCGTCCATAATGTTGGGCGTTTTAATGATTTGTTTCTTCATTTATATCAACTTGTTTTCTATTTCTATGGTTTCGCATTAATCTAATTAGAATTGCCAAACAGGAAAAACAAGACGTACATACATTACTATAAATTTAAAAAGGTACGGTTTATTAATTTATCTAAGATGCAAACCTATAGAGTTGTTTACGTTTTATTTTTATTCTGTATATTTCCTTTTTTTATGGTGAACAAAGGATTGATTGCAAGAGACTATTATTATCTCCAGAAATTCTTGTTCTCTTTGACTATGCCCAAGCAGCACTTTGGCGCGTTCGACTATTTTTGCACCTACCTTAACGTCCTCTTTGTTAGAAAAGTAGGCATATTTTCCAACGTTCAGCGGCAACGTTGGTTCAACGTCGTCATAACGTCGGAACACTACTAGTCATACATCCAACGTTAGACGGACGTTGTCACATGCTTTCACTAGAACAGTTGCATATCTAGGTTGAAAGGACGTTTATCCGACGTCGATTGATGACTCCATGAATAATCAATAAATTGGTAATAACTAATTAACCAGAAGAGAGGAAACGGACCTCTCACTTATTTGTGACGATAACCCTACATTTGGTGAAAAAACTGGAAACCGCAAGCAAATCGGTTTCGGAAAGTTAGACCGATTTGTTATACAAAAATAGGAGATATTCAAGTTCTTACAAGCTTACATCTTAATATTATCGAAAAGTAAAATTATGTGCAATAGAAAATAATTAGTATACACATGGCCAAGGTCAAATCGAAAGAGCCTCTGGTGAATTTTTAGAAACATTGCAATAATTACTTTTAAATCAAGAACATTTATTACTTTTAACAAATCTACAAAAAGTTTGCCTAGGTAGAAAAACATATTTGGAATAGCTTTAAACTTGTAGTTAAGGCTAGCTTAAATAAGTTTACCTAAGAAGATTATCATAACAAATTCTGATTCATAACTTGCAGGAATAGGTAAAATGTGATAGAGTTCAAATTGTTCTTCAAAATCAATTGGTATTGAAAGAAAATACGTTATCTTCTGCTGTATATCGCATTTAACTTTAATTATTGATTCGTACTTAGAAATATTTTCAAGAGTGACAGTGAATGGTAGTTGGTTCTTGTAATGAAAAGAGATTCTCTTTATTTCTGCAAAAAGATTTGCAGGTGAAATTATACTAGGGTGTATTATGCCTAATTTGCAAAACGTAATAGAGTTTTCGATATCTTGCAGTGTGCTTAATAACGAGTTATATAAAATAATTAGTTGGTTATACAAGTCTTTTGCAAAAAGAATATCCTGAATTTCAACGTCTTCTCGCAATAGTTGATCCAAAAACAATATTTTAGATCTTAACAAGTTTTGATTATGTTGAATATCTCTAATTGTATTATTAAAGTTTTTGATAACTTGATTATTAAGAGAGTATTGCATTGTAGCTGGGTCTGCAAGTTATTACCCTTAGTTTCTAAATGGTTTAGTATTTTATATATTTTGTCCCCATCATTAGAATCTAAGTTACCTGTGATACCTTTAATAACAGATCCTAATCCGTTTATTAAGCCTCTTTTAAGACGACTAGTATTATGTAAAGAAATAGTTTCTAACTTAGTAAGAATAGATTTTTTACAAAACATAGCAATATTTTCGTAATGTTCTAATTCCCTAACTAAATTTGTACTATTCGAATAAGTAACCTTAAGATTTTCATGTTGGATAATTAAATTCTTATATTCTACCAAGATTTGTTCTAGGTCATAAAAATGTACGAACATATGTTCGGTTCTTTGAAGTTTGGCGGGTCCTAAGTTTATTGGTAAGGCGCCCAAATTCTCCGTAATATTTCTTATTTCTGTCCCTTGTCCTGGGATGAGGAACCTGAAATATTTTTAAAATGATAAGTTTTTCTTTTCGGTCTTTTGACGTTAGATAGGTGTATTTTATCCGTAGTGTTTCCGTGAGTGGGATTAATTCTAGCGGTTGTTAAATTTTCGTTGACCTGAGTTATTTGCTCTGGTTTGTATTTATTTGATGTCTTTGACTGCTTTTGTTTGTTTTTAACGAGTACTTTTTCAGGAATTTTTGGCAATTCTTCTCGAGATTCGTTAATTTTGTTGACAACTTTTTCTTTAGATTGTTAAATTGTTTCGTTTAGCTCTTGATAAAAAAAGTTTCATTTTGTCGCGGTGATTAGAGATGTAATTATTGACGAGATGTTTTTCAATCTGGAGATTAAAAGGGGATTCTGGCCTGTTACTATTTCATATGGGGCTAGATTGGTGACAGAATGTATAGTATTATTATATGCTAGTATAGCATAATTGACTTTCATTTCTATGGGTTCATTTTTAAAATCTTGTTGGTTATTGAGCAGCCTAATGTGCTCGATCAGTGTGGAGTGGAATCTTTCTATAAGACCATTGGATTCGGGGTGTTGGGAACTTATAAAGTGAATCTTAATCTTATGTATCTCGAGAAGTTCACGAATTATAAAGTTTTTAAATTCTAATCCATTGTCTGAAATTATTTGTTCTGGGATACTGTGATGAGAGAAATATTTTATTAAATTATTGGCAACTTCTATAGATTGCGCAGAGTTTAATTTGTACGCCTGAGCATATTTAGAAAACGAATGAACTAAGGTTAAAAATTTGCAATTTTCTAGAGAGATACTGTCCATATGTAGGATTTGGAAGGGTTTAATTGCTGTAGGTGTGATGTTTAGTTCTAATTTCAAATTCCTATCATATTTTGTTAATTGGCAAATTTCGCATTCGTTTGGAAAGAAGCACGTTGATTAGGCCAATAATAGTTATTTTTTATGCGTTTTTCAGTTTCATCGATCCCGCGATGATTTGTTTTCCCTTCATGTTGGTTTTGAATAATTTGCTTTATTTCGTCATTATCAGTGACGTCAATTAATTTCTTAGTACATTTAATCATATTGATTTGGGAATTTTTAAAGTATTTTTGTAAACAACACTAAATTCACAGGGTCTTCGAAATATAAGTGATATTTCACTTTGGGAACAATGGTCTCTTTAATGAAATTTAAAACATCATTTTCAAAGTTGTTTTCTGAAAACTGAACATAAGTGCGTTGTTTAGAATTAAATAGATCAATGCGAGATGGAGTAGCAGGGGCAGAACTTCAGAAATTATTAACTGATTTTTACCGAGATTAACAGGACATTCTACTATAGGAATACCTATTATGGGGTTTTCGTGAGATGAATGTACAGTAATATCGCTGTCTTCAGCGGCATTTTCCATTTTGTCGAAATCGCCTGTTTCGACTAGTAAAGATTCATTCTCATGTTCATTATTTTCATTAATATTCTGATTTATTTTTTCGACATATTCTTGAAGCTTAAATATAGATTCGGAACTAGGTTCGGTTTCGTTCGCATTTAATTCTATGCGCGACATTGCGTCAGCATTTTTATTAAGACAACCTTTTTTATAAACAATGTCGTAATCGTACTCTTCCAGTTTTAAGCGCCAACGTATTAATTTTGAATTTGGTTCTTTTAGTTAAAATAACCATTCCAAGGACTTGTGATCGGTGACTATTTTAAATTTACGTCCAAATAGATAGGCCCTAAAATATTTAGTGGCCCATACAATAGCAAGAAGTTCTTTCTCGATGGTTGAATAATTTATTTCTGACTCATTTAAGGTTCGACTAGCGTATGCTATCGGTAGGTCTAATCCTATTTTACCTTGAGAGAGAACAGCTCCTAAGGTGTAATTAGAAGCATCACACGTTAATATGAACGGCTCAGCAAAATTGGGATACTGAAGAATTGGTTCGTTTGTTAAAAGTTATTTGCATAATTCAAAACATTTAATATATTCAGGATGTTTTGTATCTATCACGGCATCTTTTTTTAGTCTTTTCGTAAGAGGTTTCGTTACTTTGGCGAAATCTTTAATAAATTTCCTATAGTAACCCAAAAGTCCCAGAAAGCCTTTTATTTCTTTTTGGGTTTTTGGCAAGGGAAAATTCTGGATTGCGCAGATTTTGTCCGGATTTGGTTTTACACCTTCAGGTGTGACAATATGCCCGAGATAAGCCACCTCTTTTCTGAGTAGTTCAGATTTATCGAGCTGAATCTTAAAGTTTGAATTACGTAATCGTTCAAAAACTTTTCTTAGTCTATCAATATGTTCTTCTAGGCTAGTAATAAATATGATAATATCGTCAAGATAAACAGCGCAAATTTCGTTTTGATATCCTCTTAAAATATTATCCATAACGCGCTGAAATGTAGCGGGCGCATTTCGTAGGCCAAAGAGCATTCGCAAGAACTCATAGTGACCATTTTCTGTATTAAAAGCAGTATTGGGGACGTCTTCGTCGGCCATTTCGATTTGATGAAATCCCGAAGCCAAGTCAAGGGTGGAACAATATTGAAATCTGCCTAATTTATCTAACAGATCTGTGATATTTGGTAAAGGATATCTGTCTCCGAGGGTCTTTTCATTCAATTTTCTAAAATCTATGACAATTCTCCACTTGCGTTTACCTGAAGCATCAATTTTTTTTGGCACAACCCAAATAGGAGAGGACCAAGGAGAAAACGATGGACGAATTATTTTTTGATCAAGCATATCTTGAATTTGATTGTGTACCTCTTTTTTATGTACTTCGGGGTATCGGTATGACCTAGTATTTCGTCTGATGTTTTTATATTATGTTTTATTTGGTTTGTAAAGGTTAATTTGTTGCCGTCGATATGAAATATGTCTGAGAATTCTTTAATTAATTTTAAAATTGCATTCTTTTCTTCAGAATTCATATGGTCTGTTCTAATTTTTGAGACGTCAAATTTAATCTTTTCAACGTTAAAATTGTTCAAGTTTGGATAATTATTAGAATTTATTTGAAAATCTTTAAAATCCATAGCAATTATTGGTTCTAAAAAGTCTATAGACTTTGCCATTTCGGTCTTGTTTAAAATAGAGCAAAAAGTTTGATTGTCTTTAACTTTAGTGAGACATTTGGGGATTTCTAATTCGTCTATTTTCGTGTAGGGTATAATGATATCGCCATTTGAAATATTTTTAATTGGGATTTTAATAATTTGTTCAGATCTTGCTTCAACAGTGATGTTATTGTTCGAAATGCCAGATGTATTATGGTGAAAAAGTTTAATACTGGTGTTGGATGTCACTAAAAGGTTATTTTGTAAGTCAACATTTGCTTTAAGGATTTTTAGATTGTCTATGCCTAAAAGACAATCAAAATAATTATGGAAATTAAACAGATAGAATTTTAGGGGATCTATCTTCACATTAAATATTCTAGCAAGAGGAATTGTGGTGCTAAAATATTCCGAGGAAGTGCCATGTGCTGTAGATTTTTGAAAAGGGTCATTCTTTATAAATTTGCGAAAATATTTTCTTGCAATTTCAGGTTGGATGAAAGATCTAGTGCTATCTGTGTCTATAAGTATTTTCAAATTTATTTCGGGAAACACTATATAAGGGAGTTGGCTACCGTTAAATGCAAAGGTCATTAGATTAAATCTGGGTGGTTTTTGTCCGTGAAAAAACTCGGAATTACATGGTTCGGCGGATTCTTCGGGGAATTCAACAAAACCTTCATTGTAGCAATTATCGGTTTGTTGATTTTCAGATTCAAGAAAGTAGTCGTTGCCTTCCTGATTTTCAATATTATGCAATTCCTCAAACGCGAATTTTGGATGACTAATGTGAGAATTGTTTTGCCTTAAATTTTGGAAATTATTGTTTTGTGATTGGTTATTCGTAAAATGAGATTTTGTAAACATACTATTTTGATTTGTTTGGAGCCTGAATGTATTTCTTGTAGAAATAGACATTGGTGTGGGTTTCGGTAATGGTTGAGAGTTTGTTTGATTAGGTTTAAACACATTGGTGGCTCAGTGGTAAGAGAGCCGGCTTCCACCCGGAAGGCGCGGGTTCGAGACTTGGCGTAGCCGGCACTTTTTAAAATAAAGAGTGCTCGATATGCCTGGTCCGGTACCTTCCCGAGGTGCCTTTGGTCGTTGGGATAATACATTAACGACTCTGTTCGTAGACTTGGGTCGACTGCGAACAGTAACAAGGCCTCTTACTCAACACATACACTACACGACACAACTGCGTAGAAGGCAACGGGAAACCACTACGTAGAACACATTCCCTAGTATAATGGTATAGTGTAGTGCATTCAAGAAACCATATACATCTTAATATAAGATAGGTTTCAAGGCACTCACTGATCATCGCCAACGCCCGAATATGGGTACGGCACTTGAAGAAGAAGAAACACATTGTAGTTTGAAGGACCGGGGCTAGAATAATTTCTAGGTACAAATCGGTTATACACAAGTTGTGCATTATTTGGATTTGTTGTGTACGTAGATGGTCTGGGAGCGAAATTTTGTCTTAAGACCTGCGGTCTGATTTTTTGTGTTCTGTGGGTAACATTTTGAATTTGAAAATCATTTGTTAATATATTCAGACCACTGTTTAAATTATCAGGGTTTTTAGTTCGCATCAGAGAACCTATCGATTCTTTAAGACCACGTAAAAATACTCTTAAAGCTAATTTCTGGCAATACTCAGATAGAACTGGAGCTTGTATTTCATCAGCTAGAGTAGCAATTTGAGCTATTTGTAAATTTAACATTTTTTGAACTTTATTGAAGAAATCAAATGCGTTTTCGTTTTCTTGCCTAAGTTCGACCATTTCTATGTTTAAAGTAAAAATATCACGTTTATCAGTATACGTGTTTAAAAGAGCTTTTTTTAGGTCTGTCCAAACATTAATTATACAGGAAGAGATATTTACCGCTGCTTCGCCTTTTATTTTAGACAAAATAGAACTCATAAGATATTCGTTTTGAAAATTGCTTGTATCGACTGTGTCGTAAAATTTTTTTACAAGTTTTTCACAAATATCAATAAACCTAGATAAAAGTTTGACTTCTCCATAAAATTCTGGTATCATGTTTAAATATTCTTGTTTTAATTGTGGAGGAGCCATTTTTACAAGGATTATAACAATATATAAAACTACTAAACTTAATAATAATGTGAGCCTAGTGAATCAGAATTTGTATGTTATTTTATTTTAAGTTTTTTCGAGCTAACCTCTAAATAACAAGATTTATGTACAGCAAAATCACCAAAATGACATCCATGCACTTAACTTTGATATGCACTCAAAGATTCCTGTGTTGCTGATGGCTATAGTCTTCTGCGAAAGCGAAAGCTAGTTTTTGCCTGTAGAGTATTCGTTCCTACTTTTCAGCTGGGCTTCTGGTTTTTAACGATTTGAAGTGGGTTACTCAATTCACCCAGAGACCAAACCACGAATTTTCGACGTTTCACTACTTTTTTCGCGAACCCGTGAAGTTTTGGTTCTTTTATTTTTCAAAAATCGTAAAAACGAACTGATTTTCTTGTGGAAAATCGTTGAAAAATCCTACAACGACTGCGCCAGTTAAAAGAATTTCCCTGTACGGCCCTTTTTTAAAAACTTTAATTTTTATGTAAATAACAACTACAACGTTCAAGATTCTAAGCTAGACTAATTTTATTGAAAGATTAACAACCGAAATAGTACGTATAATTACATATTGCAATATTGCTGATTCTGCTTAATGAGGTAATTAGTGTTAACTTATATATATATATATATATATATATATATATATATATATATATATATATTCTACTACAGAATTTTAATATTATGAAGGCGCATGGCTTTCTGGACCTATTTTTAAATATTTAGAAAAAAAGTGAAGTTCGTTTGAGAATTATCAGATTGGCTCTTTGAATTGAAGTGTTTTATTAATTATTAACACGGACTGACCATTTGTTTTTAGTAAGGGATTCATGCTTATTAAGTTTATAATTTGTCGGAATTAGTTTGTTTTCACAACTTCTAGACCACTACAGTCTTTCTTACTATACTAAATATTTATCCAAGTTACTATAAGAAAATAGTTATTTTTCAAATTTAACGTTGCATTTAGAAACAATTTAGTGAAGCTTGTAGTAATAGCTAATATACGATACTGTCGTCGATACGACGTTAAATTGCTACTTGGATGCTATGTCCAAAATATTCTGGTATCCGAAAAACTAAATTTGTATTTAGTTTGATTGTTATGCTCACTTAAACTTTTTTATTTGTCAAATTTGGGCCCATCCAACCGATTTTGCAGACATTATATCTGTAGTAAATATCAAAATCAAACTAAACACAAATTTAATTTTTCGGAAACCAAAATACTGCAGATAGAATATAATCAAAGACAACGAGAATTTCTGGGGTTGGTCATGTTACAAAAGCCGAGAACTCTATCAACGATAAAACACATATAAAAAATCTAAGCACAATATATTTTAAGGTGTTGAACAATTAATACTCATTAGACTCGTATTATAGGAACCCTAATACTAAGTATTGTCCACCATGTTTGAATAATTCAATAAATATATTTTAAAATATCAAATACCAATAATAGTTACAATCAATCCTTTGTACACCACAACAAGATAGGAAACAAACGTAAACAACTATAATAATATTAAATATACATGTTAAAATGTTTATGGATTTTATTGAATATTTCAAGGCAAGTCGAAGATTATCAAAAGTTAAAATGTATGTTATGTTATCCGTCCAGGAATTTAAAATATATAACAGTTTTTATGCAATGTAGTCAAACGTTTTTATTTATATATATATTTTTATATAAACCGACTTCTAAGAAATGCACTAAAAAGTGGAAAATAATATATATATATATGCGTTAGATATTAGATTATCAGAACACCGAAGTGACTGAATACAGGATTATATTTTTGTGATTAAATACTTAAGAATAAGTTTAGCGCCGACTTCATCGAGTAAAATTTTCAAGGTGGAATATAATATTATTTTTTACTTTTCAGTGCATTTTTTTGAAGTCGGTATAATATTTTTATAAGCATTTTTATTTCATCCTTTTTAGTTTCATCTATACGAGTTTTATTTTTAAAAAAATTAGGATTAACAGAAATAGTCCACTGCATAATAATTTTTTCTGATATGATGGTGAAGGTGTAGAATCGAGACACGAGAGGAGAATATTAAAAAACTTGACAAACAAAAATCTTTTTTGGCTTTTTCGCAACTGAATAAAAATATTTTTATTCAGTTGCGAAAAAGCCAAAAAAGATTTTTGTTTGTCAATCTAAACGCAACAAATAATCTGAACACATTTAAAATTAAAAAACTTCTGGCAATATATCTTGGCGCAAAAAACAAAATGGCTCCATTTCGCCATTTTTTTAATGTTCTTGCTATGGGACCACTTCATCAATATGCTGAATGTCCTCTGAAATTTTGATTTAAATTGATCAAATCATCGCGGAGTAATCAATTTACAAAAAAAACAACAAAGTGGCCGCCATTCCGCCATTTTTAATTTTTTTCCTCCTCTGGCAATATATTTTTTAATATGCTTGTTATGGAACCACTCCGGCAATATACTCAATGTCCCCTGAAAATTTCATCCAAATTGGTCAAACCATCGCGGAGTACACCGATGTACAAACTTAAAAAAATACATGAGGTCAAACTGATAACTCCTTTTTTGAAGTCGGTTAAAAATTATAATGAGGGTAGTCGGTTAATATTGTTTTATTCATACCCAATGTTTATTTTTTCGAAAATGTCGAGTAAAATACTAAATTTTGAGGCTGCACATTTTCAGGGTCACTCTGTATACATAAAATTACATAACGGGGATAGCAATAAAGATTTATTTTTAGCAAATTTGGTTGTATGTTTATTACACACCTCAATGTTTTAGTTTGAAAAGTGAATTTAAAGAAATGTACATCTGTGTACCAATATATAAAAGACTTAGTTGACTGACTCACTCATCACGCTCCAGCTCAAGCCGCCTGAGGTAAAAGGCTGAATTTTGGCATGCAAGTTGATTTAACTAACTATCCTTTTCAGTTTAAACGTGTATAATTTCCTTTAAAGCTTTGTTTCGCCATGACAATTAACAAAGCTCAGGGTAATCCTTAAGTAGGGCTGGCGTAGAGTTGCGCTACGATTGTTTTTCCCAAGGTCAACTCTATGTCGCATGCTCTAGAGTAAGTTCGCATAGTAGTTTGGATATTTTACAGCCAGAGAATGCAACAACAAACGAGGCGATTTAAGTACCTCTTTGCATCATCATTATCAAATCAAACCTGACCAACATAGGAACGTTTTCTACAATTTGGTGTTGGACTCATCAAAATATTGTTTAGACAATATACGCGAACAAACATAAAAAAAATACATACAGGTCGAATTAAGAACCTCATCTTTTTTGAGGTCGGTTAAAAATAACTTGGAAAATACAGTCAATTATGCGATTTCAGCTAATACATATTTATCACTTATTTTCGCTGAAAACTTTCTTAACAGGTACAGAGATACCAAGACTTTTTTTTGGTAATAATAAGCAGCAATAATTTTAAACTTACATTCCATTACTAATTCTAAGTGAATTCTGTTATTATATTTTGCTAAAATAAAAATTAAAAGTACTTCACTCTTAACTCAATTATCAATTTGTTAATTTCTAAACTTTCTGTACAGTGTGGTCCAAATTCGAGCCTCAACATTAAGATTTTGGAAACCTTAAGTGTACGATATCGTACGTATCGACATTTTTTGACTTTTATTATCTCCATATTGTCCAAAAAGTTCATTTTTCATCCTTTCGGACATTTATGTAAGATGGGAATATTTTCAGAGACAAAATAGATTTGACTTTTTGAATGAAGGTAAGTTAGTAGCAAGAGCTGATTTAGTTTCAGTGTTATCTGAATTCTTATATTTGCTCAAGTGTCCCTGAACCTGGTAGAGATTTTTATCACCAACTGGGTGATATAAACCGCAGAACAATCACCACACCTCAACGAGTATACTCCGGACTTTGATAGTTTTTCTTTGTTATTCTTTGTTTTAATTGGGTGTCCTTTTAGGGTATTAATTGTTTTGAAAGCTATAAAGAGATTAAGGTTTTTAAAAAAATTGCCAGCTCTAGAGACCGGTTACCAAAATAAATTACACAATAATATTTGCTGATAGACACGTTTGATTTAGGGTGCAGTATATAACATATAAAATATTTTATTTTTTTAAGGAACCCGTTGTCAAAGCAATCTGTCTTGTTATACCAAGCGCTCTGTTTAAAGCAGCAATTTCGTGTGTATGCGATCAGTTGTCGAAGTCTTTCTATATACATTAAAATTCACTCGGTTATTTTTACGGGAGCAAAATTTCTAAAAGAGGTAATTCACCATCTACTGATAGAGACAAGAAACAATGGATAGAAGCGACAAGAGGTTACCAACTATAATCCCTGGTAGAGAAGTGCTCATCCATAAACCTCTGTCTAAGGACAATACTTGGGAACAAGTTCTTGGCATCCAGCAAAATGAATATGGCACCATGTGGAATGTCAATGTCCTTTAGGTTCCTTTAAGTAGTTCTCAAACTATATGGAGTTTTTGGTGGAAAAATTATTGTAGCAATCAGTTACCTTTGAAAACTCCATTCAGCCACGATAACATTTTATTATATGGTGACTTCACGAATGACATCTCCGGTCATGTAAGAATCCCCTCTGTATATACTTTGTGTATCAATGTCCGGAGTATTCTTGTTGAGGCGTGGTGAATGTTCTGCGGTGTATGCCGGTTAATCAGGAAGGAAAATCCCTACCAGGATTCGAGAAGACTTGAGCTCGTTAATAATTACAAGAATTTAGATGTGACTAAAACTAAATCAGCGTTTGCTAGCCACTTACTATATAAGGTAAATGTATGGTACTCATAGTCGAATTTACATTGTGTTCTTTACCTGAATTTTACATCATAATGACATTTATTAAAATTTGTATTATGATAGAATCTAATATTTATTTAACTTTATTTTGTTTTCTTCGACGATGTTTTGTCAGCGAGTTTTTTGTCCTACCTTTCTTATTTACTTCTTCTAATTATTATGGAACGTTTATTGGGAGGCCAGTAAATTCCGGAAACTAGCTTTTCTAAAAAATAGCTAAATGTCTAACATATCTATTCCAACATTTAGTTGTGTTTCAAGTTTATCTCAACCCCTCTTATATATCATTAATATAAATAACATTGTTATAAAAAACATCTAATATTTCATTTGCTAGTATTCTATTAATCATTATTATATTAAATTTAAATAAATTAAATGTTGCTAGAAATGCCAACTGACCCTTTATATTTTTAATTGCCCTGTAAAACATTTACGGATCGCTGTATGTTAGAACCTGTTTGGTATTATTGAATTAAGTATTCACCGAATGGACTGCATTAATACATTCTATCAATGGAATTGTTTTGGCTAAAGTGATCATGTTAATACAGCAGTTTATTATTTACATTCATCGTTTGACAATCTAGGGCTCAATGGCAACATTTACTCACGCCTTTAAATTTCTATTATCCAACGGGAAATGTACCCAATTTTTGATTATTTGTTCATACTAACAATAAAAAAATGGTTTAATATATCTAAGGCCATAATACAAGTATATTTTAGGAATATATTTATTGAAAGTTTCTCTTTGAAACCAACCTATAAAAGAAATATTCCACCTTTGGACTCAACTTCTTGCCCTGATTAAATTGCAAATTTCAGCCAATCTAAGAATCACATCGTTGTCAATAATCTGCCTGCTTGACAAATATAATTTATTTTGTTTGAGTGGTTATATTTATTATCATTTTAACCGTTCAGTCTAAATAATATCAAAATACCTTGTCTCAATTTAAGGTCACTAGATCGAAAGGTAAACATCCGATTCGGGTATAGCAAATATTATTATTTATTATTCAAGAAACTACAAAAATGTCTACTTTGAAAAAGTGTGTTTTCTGAGGCTCATCGTTTTGTGTGAATTAAATTAGTGATGTTCGAGGAAACTAAGATTTATTTGTACATTTTTCTTTGTTACAGTATTACATTTTACTTTGATTTGCGCCTTCTTAGGTTAATTTAATTTTAGGGAAAAACAACTATTGATAATGTTAATTAATTGTAACCCTGGCTGGGGTATAAAATGTAGTGTGGTCATTAGAAATTAATTATTAGCATGTACGCTGTATTGAAAGGTTTCGTTTTTATGTGAACGAAATTAGGAAACTCAAATATATTTACACTTAATTGGAATATAACATTATTTTTACAAAAGATTTTTTACAAAAAATTCCAACCCTCTAAAAAACACAGAAAGTGTTTCTTGTGGTTTACAAATCAATTTAAAATTATTGTCGAAGAACCTCAATTGTCAGTATTTGTTCACGATAATCTCATGATTTAGATGTCCCCAAGATCAAGGTGTCCTCTTCTTCTAATCCACCCCGTTTTCAACAGTTGCCTAATATTAATTCTAAAATATGCTGGGGTACCATCACGGGCACATCGTTTTTCTTGACGTGTTCTTAGAGAACGTCTCCTAGTAGAGCATCTAATTTATTTTTTTAAAATTTAGGATAATTTAATGAATGTGGATTTTCTATTGACGACACCTGAATTTTATGGTTGTTGAACTATAATTCTCTAATGAATGGTGTGTTCAATAGGAGTTTGTACTTGCTCTTGGTGACACAGTACAAAAGATCCTCATGAAAGATTGCTGTGAAATTTGAAATACTTAGCGTATCCAGCTTTCTTTAATAATTTTATTAATTCTTAAAAAAAAATTTCTTTTCTATTGTATCTAGAACTTGGTGTTCAATTTCAGGGGCTCGTGCACTTCTACGTCCTATTTCAATAATCCTGGAGATATTAAATCATCTAGCCCCTTGGAATTCTTGATGCCCGTCCTACTATCTTGCTGCCAACGATCAGAAAATGCTTCCGGACTATTTAAGAAAAGAAAATAGTCGACTAAGTTAAATTTAATCACTCGGGATTCACTGTTTATGCTATAAGCAAGAGGTTTACTTTATGAATAAATGAAATAAATTGAAATTAATACCTATAGCAATAAAAATGCACAAATAAAAGAATGGTTTAAACTCATCATCTTGATTTTTTGCCGAAAAAAATGAGATATCACATTAAGAGCAAATTTTCTCATAAACGGTGGCACGAAGAAGAATAATGCGTTGTTTTTTTTTCAGCACCTTTGTAAATCTACTCAATAATTTTTTCAATTTTTGTTTTGTTTTGAGTTAAATAGTGCATAATTAAAAAATCGGTACATTTCCTTTACCCGGAACTTCTGTTATGTTATGTTTGTGGAATAGTGAAGTGTGACCCAATTTGGTCGAAGTCATTTTATAACACATACATACTATCTTTTCAAACATTTTTCTTGGGCGCCATTTTGTTTCATCATACTGGATTCCTACCAATATGATATTATACTTCATTTTTGGACATAATTTAAAATAAATTTATTAAATAGTTTTTACATTGCCACTCACGGCTCATTTATTACGTCATTTTGATGGTACCAGCTTATTCCTACATTATATTACATTTTTCTTGAAAACTTGAAGACATTTGAATAAGATTTTTATGTTGATTTCAAAAAAAAATATTTTACAAGTTTATCACTATATCGCACTTAATGCTTGCACAAAATTTAAAATTAATCTAATGAGTAGTTTTTTTCAGGCACATTTCTTAAATATTTTATTAGGCTGCCATTTTGTTTTGTTACCTTATGTCTATCAAAATGTTGGAAACAACTTAATTAGATTTTTTAGTAATCATCTTTTTAACGTTTCACGAGGCTGCCAACTTATTCCGACATATTGGATTTTTACCAAAATATTTCCAGTTCATTCCCATTTGACCCTTAATTCTCGACTATAGATTAAAAACTAACCTATGCCTCAAACTGACAGACGGACGGACCGACGGAATGCATAAAAACATTTTTTGAATATGTATCTAGGGACGCTAAAACCTGAAAATATGGAAAACTTAAGAACGTGTTTTTTTTTTTCACAATTACAAATATTTAATTTGACCGCCATTTTGTTCTGCCATCTTGTTATGGCCGACATTTTGAGATCCATCCATTAAGTTGTTTTTCAGGCCGAATTTTTAGATAATATATTAAGAGGCCAATTTGCTCCGCCATCTTAGATTTGTACCAAAATTTTACCAGTGGACTCCTACATATTTCTTGATTTTTGTGCAAAATTTGAGATAAATTGGATAAGTATTTTTTTTAGTAATAATTCTTTTAACATTTTAATAGGACGCTATATTGCTTTGCCGTATTGGATTTTTGCCAAAATGTCACTAGGTTATTCATCCCAATATGGCCCTTAATTTCATTAAGTCAATCGGTTAAGTAGCTTCCTTCGCCCGTAAAAGGTAATTGTAATTGTGAAAAAATCACTCTCCGAGATTTACGTGCCAGTGTCTCTAGATGCCGAAAAACATGTTTTTTTAATTACAAGCAGCGAAATGCTTGTGTATAATTGGATATAGGATAAATACATTTTTCAATATATAGGCCGCGATTTTTTGACACTCGGGCAGGTTTATGGCCTCAGATTTTCTAAATTATATATTTAACATAGGGAGTGTAATAGTAAATACAAATTTCTTTACAGGGGCAGTATTATACATAGGACGTTTTCTTTCTTCAGAAATTCTGGTTAAAGAGCTGTAATTACTTTTTCTAGTGCAAAATCTCGGTATAAGAAATCGATTTAAGAGTTTTGGGTAATGAATTATTAATTTGGTTTTCGCAAGTGTGAATTTTTCATTTTTTTTTCTTACTAGAACTTTTATAGGAATAAAGTACCGATTTAACGTTTTTGGTAACAAATAGGATATTATAGTTTATCAAAAAGGTAATCCTCCAGAATTGATAATTTTTTAACGGGTTTCACTATTTGTTGAGATTTTTTGAAACTCTGACAGGTTTTAAATATACAAGTAAAGCATATATTAGGTTATACAGGGGCAGTAGTTATATATAGGATATATCTTTTTTTGTAAATTCTGCATTTCATAGTAAAATATTTCAGTATAGGACATCGATTTAGGAGGTTTGGGTATTAAATGGGCGAAATTTTATTTTTTTTATTTATATTTTTTTATATATTTTAAATTATATAAAATTTTTAAATGCCATTTTCACGGTTCGATTTAGCTTTTAGTGTCGTAACTTTTGAACTGCTTAAAATTTTGAAATACGGTTTTTACAATTCCATGTAACGTTTTGTGGCGTAATTTATTTACCAAAATATTTTGATAGCTGTCAAAAAACTATCTTTTCTACTTAAAATTTTTAAATACGGTTTTCACGGTTCCATATGACTTCTAGTCGCTTAATTTATTTTAGAAAATTATTTTGGCAGTTGTCAAAAAAAGTTTATTCTTCCTAACTTTTGAACAGCAAATTTTTTTACATCAGATTTTTACAGTAAGATGTAACTTAACTTAGATAAAGTGGGATGATAAGTCAAGATGATGATATTTAAATCATTAGGTTCTGGTCTACATATAGCTTATGTCATGTGGGGCCATACCAATTTATTCGTATTTGACGTAGAAAACCGCACTTTTTTTTAGTGCGTTTTTCCAGTAGTTTTGACAAGTCTTTACGTACCACAATTATGTTTAAATATTTAGAGGCACTACTCTTTATCATAAATGACGCAAGAAACAAATGCTTAATACATGCATAAGATGTAAAAACTTGTTAAAAAATTTACAATTTGTTGAAAACACCCTGCATATTAAAACAAAAAAAAATTTTTAAAAATAACTAAAATTGTATTTTTTTTCATATTTAAGAGTATATTATCTTGACCAGAAAAGAAAAAAAAAATATCTTTATTGAACAATCATCGTTACACGGTTACATAATACTCGGTAAAACCGATTTGTTGAAGTCCGCTACAGTTATGCTTTTCTGGGCCATAAACTCCATACTTAGTGCTAGACAAGGTCGAAAACTGCAACTTAATATCTTAGTTCTTCTTAAAAATATAAATACTTGAATTTGGTCAAAAAATTTGCATGTATAAGTTTATCTGTCTAGCGGTTTAGTTAGGTACTCTTTCATAAACTTGCGACTCCAGCAAATAATTTTTGTCGCGTTTTTTAACAGTACGTTAATGAAATATGTAAAAAACATGTAAAGTCGTATAACGTCACGTGATATTCAACGTACGATTATGGTCTACAAAAAATAACACAAAAAGTAGACAAAACATCACGACCTGATATATAGCTTGTTCATTTACTGTGCATACCACCCCTTGTGTCGCTTCGGCATCCCACAGTTGGAGAAGTGCTGCGCTGAAATATGAATCAATTTTTGTCAACCCTGTATACAAAGCTCATAAATGTATATTAAACAGTTTGTACAAAAATTACATATTATAAATCCTGAAAACATATACTCCTAAAAGTAAATTACAGGTGCATTTAAAACGACTCGGTATTCTATGTAGAAAAATAAATTTCCGGGCGGCCTTAGTATTTCCAACCCTTAACTCACATTTAATGTAATAAATTCAACCTCAATTGACCTGTACGTAAATTGCCTTACCGAACTGCTTAATTTGCTTTGCTGCAACTATCATTATTTGAGGCGTTCTCTATGCTTACCTGTCTGAAAAATTCTCGAGCTCTTAAGCTTTCACAAATCCCGCTATCGCAATCCTATAAATCGTCCCGATTTAGCCAACAAAGCTACGTAGACAACAGGTTAGAAGGACGTTACGGGAATTAAGCTTTCCTATATATGTACGGCTGATGTCATAAATCTGTGAGACAAATGTTGTGGGGTTTTGTTTTTTTATTGGCATTTCTAAAAGGTTTTTTAAAAGTTGTTTTGATTTTTGTACGGTTATTAAAGTAATTAAATATTTAAAACACCGCGCAGTGTGGTCATTTAAGTATCTAGCGAAACTTTATTGTTTGATCAAAAATTGCACCCTTATTTTGGGTTTTATAAGCTAATATTATTTGTTAAAATATAATAGGAACTTAGTCTTGATAAAACAGAATGAGATGGTGAATTTTTTCCAAAGTTAGTTAAAGAAATAGGTAAATTTCCTTTACCCGGAACTTCCCTCGTTATGAATCTTTCCTTTTATTAGGAATAGTGAAGTGTGGCCTAATTTAATTCAGTACATGGAATTCATACAGTTTATCCCTATATCACATTTAATTTTTCTGCAAAATTTAAAATCAAATGAATAAATAAGTACCAAAAATTTACTAGTTTATCTCTATAGCATACTTAACGCTTGTACAAAATTTGATATTAATCTAATAAACAATTTTTCAGGCCGATTTATATTTATTTTATTAATATGTTATATTCATACCAAAATGTTACCAGTTCATTCCTATATACTTAACACACATGGATGATCAGTTTGTTAGTAATAATTTTTTTATCATTTCACTAGGCCATCATCTTGTGTCGGCATATTTTTTCACGATTACAATACTTCCCCTTTTACGAATGAAATAAAAACACTGGCCGACAAAAAAAAATTTTTTGTGGTAACACAAATCAGAATAGCATAATCTAATAGAGTGGACCTATCCAAATACGAAAATGACAAATAGAAAGTTAGTTGTAGCACGTAGGGTTTTCTTGTTAGAGTTGTAGAACCATATCGAATGTTACGATACTTAATACCTATAGAAAAAATGATTTCAGAAAATTCTTAGCCCTGTTTATTGACTATGTTTATAGTTTTCGCCTATTAAACATACCATACATCTAAGAGAAAAGCAAACGAGAAAAATATTAACTTAAAACACTAATTAAACTTTATTTTTTCCTTTTATGAGGTGTCCTATCTTCTCTCTTCAAAAACCAACAGTATTCACCCATCATGGCTGGATCCCATCGTCCTTGGTACCGAATATCCATTGTTCTGATATCTTGGTGAAACCTTTCACCCTGCTTGTCACTAACAGCTACCAAATTTTTAGGAAAAAATGACAAATGGGAATGGAGGAAGTGAATTTTTAATGACATTCTGGCACCAAGCGCTTTATAGGCATCTAAGAGTTCATTAACTAACTGTTCATAGTTTTCATCCATATTGTTCCCTAAAAATCTTCTTACTACATTAACAAATGAATTCCATGCTCTGAGTTCCCGCCTGGTAAGCTTTTCCGTGAAATCGACATCGTCCAGCAATTTTCTGATTTGTGGTCCAATAAAAATGCCTTCTTTTAATTTGGCATCACTTAACTATGGAAAGGCTTAGGTATTTAAATCCATCACCATCTTTATTCAAAGCCTTCACAAAGTTTTTCATCAGCCCAAGTTTAATGTGAAGAGGAGGCAAAAAGGACATTTTTGGGATCTACAAGAGGTATAAATTTAACATTTTGAGATCCCGGTTGTAATTCGCTTATTTCTGGCCAATTTTTTGTTACATAATGCTGATTTATTGCACGACTGTCCCATAAACAAAGAAAACAGCGATATTTTGAAAATCCCCCTGAAGTCTTACTAAAATCGCTATAACTTTTAAGTCCTCACCATTTATACCTATTGTAGTTTATTTTATCCAAAATCCTGCGCATATTTTTACAATTTTCGTTCATTGCAACTGAATGGGCAACTGGTATAGAGAGTTTTAAATTTCCATTAACGAATTTTCCATACTGTAGAATTCAGAAAACATAGCATTTCTTTTTCTGAAATTCGTAAATTTTCTTTCTTTGCGAATAGGTTCCATTCCTTAAGACGGGAATGCAGAAGTTCTGACTGTTGCTTGGATAACCTCAAATCACGTACTAAATCATTTAATTCACTGTGAACAATCTAATGTGGCTCGCCGTAACTGGGACCTGTGGTAAAAGTGGGATCGGTGCACTGTTCTTCTGAGCTGCCTGATGATGCGTTATCTCCATTATCTCCCAAATCAATAGCTTGCTAATTTAAAGGCGCAATCGGCACTGGCAAATTTATTATGAGGAACAGGTCGTATGGCAGATTGCAAATTTGGATATTCTATATTGTGCTTTCCCTTTTTGGAATAACCTTCAGTCTTTGTCAGGCAAAAATAACAATCGTCAGAATGATTGGTGGGTTCTCGTCATACCATTGGAACTGCAAAAGGCATTCTTGTTCTCTTTCCCTTCATCCATTGCACCAATGATACACTACAACTAACACAGCACACATGGGGAGCCCACCGCTTATCTTGATCCTCAATTAACACCACAAAATATTTAAAGCAGGCTTTTTTTACATTTTCGGAAAATGGTCTGGCTTGTGATTTCACCAGAAATTCTCCACAAATATAACAAAATTTGTCAGGAGAAATTTTGCAACTTTGACGCGTTTGACTCGACATTCTCGTCTTCACATACACTTGCTTATCGATACACAGAGAACCACTCAATTCGAAACTCAACAGAAGAGTGATGTTTAACGTTTATTTTATATCTAATGTTGTAAACAACCCAGTCTTAGGTAATTTTTCCGTTGTAAAATGGACCCATTTTAGCCGCCCCACAATAAAATTGTTTACCTGTCAATATAAAAGGTTCTAAGTAGGCTATTAAAAAATGGTTCATATTAGAACTTTCCGAATATCTTTTTTATTATTGGGAGGGTATTTCCATTGTGAAAATAATGAGCTGGCCTGTGTTAGAAAAATCTTGTCGGCCAGTGAAAGTATTTCGACGCAATTTTGTTTCCTCATCTCTAATTCGTACCACAACTTAACCAGTTTATTCTATATTACACTTAACGCGCGCACAAAATTTGAAGTTAATCTAATAAGTAGTTTATCTTGTCAAGCCGAGTTTTTAAATATTTTATTAGGTTTTTAAATATTTTGTTTTGATATCATATATTCGTATCAAAATGTTACTAGTTCATTCGTATGTAACACTTGATTTTTGTATAAAATTTGAGGAAATTGGATAATTAGTTGTTTTACTAAAATACTACCAGGTCCTCCATATGACCTTTAATTTTTATTAAAATTTGAAGTCAATCTGATGAGTAGTGTTGAAGCTATGCCTGGAACTGGCAGATATATAGACAAACCGACAAAAAAACCCACGGAATGAATAAAACATATTTTTTGGCCTCTAGGGACGCTGAACCGTTTTTTCACCTCTGCAAATAATTTATTTGACCGCCATTTTGTTCCGCCATCTTTATTAGTACCACAGGTTTACTAGTTGGCGCCATTTTCGACTCGTACCAACATTTTACCAGTTCATTCCTACATAATACTTAAGTTTTGTGACAATTTTGAGATAAATTGGATAAGTGGCTTTTTAGTATATTTTTTTTTACATTTCATTGTTTTGCCATATTGGATTTTTACCAAAATGTTAGCAGATCATCCCCATGAGACCCTTAATTTGACGTCAGCCGGGTAAGTAAATAGATATGCCGCGAACAGACAGGCCGACACACCGACAGACAGACAAATAGGCATACACACAGACAGACAAACAGACTAACGAAACTGAAAAAACATGTTTTTCGGCCTCTAGGGATCCTGAAAAATATGAAGGTTTAAAAAAAATCTCGGAGTGTGATTTTGTCACGATTGCAATACTTCCTTTGTACGAGGGAAGTAAAAATAAAAAAATACATTTAAGCTTTAATACCTTATATGTTAGTTATTATGGGGTTTTAAACAAGTTCGGTTAAATCTTAATATTTTTACATAAGGAATCTGTGATTTTGCTATGCACCATTAATTAACGGACATCCTGTACAGGGTGTTTCACCATATTTAGACTTCATCTACTGCCTTTATTATAAGAGATAAAAAAAATGATAAAAACAGAAGTTGTATGGATTGTCTTAAACCACCAGGAAATAATTTATTGAAACAAATGAACATCGCAAAGCTACTAAAAACATAAACTTGATATTTTTTAAATGGGATACCCTATATATTAAATATTACATATAGGGAACCTTAATACAGTTCGATAGAAAATGAAATTCTACATTTGATAGTGCATAAAGTTATAAGGTGTCCCATTTAAAAAAAACGGACTTTAGCGGCTTTGAAAATGTGAATGTTTGCCGCTGAATTTAGGACACCCTGTATAAAAATAGACAAATTCAATAAAAAAAATAGAAACCTAAGATTATTTGTCTAACGTCTGCAAAATATGAAGATTATATCTTCAAAACTTACAAAAATATGAGATTTTAAAATTTGGTACCCCGAAGGCTCATTTTCGGTTCAAGGTCAAATATCTTAAGAACGCTTGAACCTAGGTATAGGACATGCTACATAAAATAACATTAAAATTCTCCGTAGAATCCAAAAATATCATAAAATACAGGGTGTTCCATTTAAAATAAGCAACGGGTTGCATGAATAACCCTGTAGATCTTTTATAGTAGCATTTCTATGTTCATTTGTTTTAATAAACATTACTTCCTGGCAATTTAGGACAATCCCTACGACGCGACATTTGTGTTTTACATTTTTTTTCTGTTATAATAAAGGTAGTACATGAAGTCTAAATATGCTGAAACACCCCGTACATGAGAAAGTCGATATTATTATAGCCTACTTTCCAAAAAGTCAAAATATTTTCATTCCGCACATTTGTTTCACATAACGGATGAAGCAAGGAAGCATATTATTGTAATATCTATATTTAAGTTTCTCAGTTGATTTTAAAGATAAGGGTATTAAACCTGATATATCTATAATTAGCAAGAAGAGACCCATTCTATAAATATATACAGGTTGCCCAATTTAAAAAAAATACATCTTATGTTGCTATATTGTAAAATTAACAGTCTTTTGTTTTTTTCTTGATAACTAGAAAAAAACTTTTTATTTAACCCTACAATTTAGTTTTTAGTTCATTCTGAAAAGTTAAAAAAGTTTAAAACGCTATCAAGATAAATTGATTGCACTATACCGGATGTACAAAAAAAAAAGGCCGGCTATATCTCGAAAACTCTTTATTCCTTGATGTCGGGAAAATTTTTCCTATAGTAAAAGTGGCACAAGAGCTGGAAACTATTTTTAAGTTTCTAGGTCGGCCGCTAAATGAAGTAACTTGCATAGTCAATTGAAAAAGCATATTTTATCAGAAATTCACACAATGTATCTATATCAACATTAACTTTATAATAATATTTAGTACCCTGCAAGTAATTTTATTTATAACCACGTATGTAATGTTGACATTTCTGACAAGTTGGAAAGAAACATATTGCTGACTTTGGGATTTATCCGGATGAAAAGTGATATTTACCTGGGTATGTCACTTTCCACCCAGGTAAATGTTGATATTTCTTCATTAACGAAAATGTTTCAATTTTATTCGATTATTTAATTTTTTCCAAACTTTCTGCGGCTTCTCTCAATTGAGGAGGAGTATAAATGATTTCTTCTGAATCGCTCATTGTCTTCGAAAACACTTTTTTGATGACAATCTATCCAAAATGCAATTTGTATGCGTGGCTTGTTTAGTATCATAGTAACCACTGTTAACACATCAATTTGTAATAAAAGTTATACTTGTCAGAACCGTTATTTTTTTTTAATTTGTTACTCATTGCTTCTAGTTATTTATTTGACAAATAATCCATTATAATTTTAATTTTCTCCCTAATTATAAAATGTGTCTTTGCTCATAAATAAATAATTAAAATAGATAATAAATATACATATGTATAGAAATAGCTCCCTTAAATGGACATTGAAGAAATCTTAAGACAATTATCTATAAGTTCTCTTTTATTAATAAAATTTAATTTTTTACCGAGTTTTAGTTTTTTACTGTTCCTTACTTAACTTTGATTATACAAGTCTACCGACAAGTGCTGTTTTGATTTATGCAATTAAGTACGCCTTATTAAAGAAAACTGCAGGACGTTTGGCCAAATATATGTTTGTAAGTACTTAAATTTATTCATTTATAACCTTTACTACGGCAAGCTGTGGATGTAAAATAAAAGTTTCACCAAATATTGTTAAATATTTACTATTTCCTCCAATAAAAATTATTTTATTTTTAGACTATATATTTATAGTTTAGTCATAGTGAACATAATGAAAAATATCAGAAATTTTTCAGAAATACTTAAAAATTATTCTCCTTTGGTGGACCCGTTTTTAGTAAACTAATTATTGTTCATTTATCTTTCATCCTTAGTGCCATGTAATTTGCCATTGCTAAAAAATGAATAAGTGCACTTTGCTAATGCCAACAGGTATGTTAAAATGTTACATACATTTGGGTAAGTAATTACTCTAGCAGCGAAAAATCTTAGTTGAAAGCATCAGAACATCAAAGGGAACGCCTAAGCTAGTTTACTATTCCGTTTATAAACCTTAGATGTATCATTCATTTATTATTTTAAGTCTATATTATTAATTAAGCAAGTTTATACCTTTAATGGTTCTTGGAATGGACTGTAAAATTAAGTTATAAAAGTGTAAGTATAAAGCGTTATATACCAACTTCCCTAGTTATGCATTCCTTATTCTATCAAAAGAAAGTAGCTTGACAAAATTTAATTCCATCTATAATATTTACATTTAAACATACAAACTCTAGCTGTTAAATCTTACTTTACTTTAAAAACTTTTTTATAACCAATTCTTCCATTTTTCCTGAGAAGTTAAGGATACATTTAATTCGTATATGTAATAAGTGCTCTATATATAATTTTTTTTTTAATTGCTGCCAAATTCTTTATATTTTACATAATGTATCATATATTTCAATTTATTTTTTTTTTAAATAAAAGTACTATTTTTTTTTTAAGTACTAAACATTTTAAAAGAAATTACTTGTAAAAGGTCTATATCAAGTATTCCATGGTCATTGCCCTAAAACTGCATGAATACAGCTACAAAAAAAACACGAATATCAATTTACCTTGCTCAGAACGTAAAAATAAGTTAATGTCAAGTTCTTGCATTCAAAATAAACATGGTACCAGAGCATGATATATTAACAAGCATTGTTATGTTGTTATTGTTGAATTAACTGACACATTGGGACCCTTAGTCGCATTTTTTTTTCTAGCATAAAATTGCTACATTCTATTTTATGTCCTGTTTGCGCTTAGGTCAATTTTCGAATATGATGTGCGAGACGCTTATATTTATAAATTATAAAACCATATTTAGCTTTATTAAATTTTCTACAGTTTTTTATGAAACATATCCCAAATATTTCTAAAAAAGCCCGTGGAAATAAATACAAAAATTATGTAAAATGTAAAAACTAACTACTTCCACTATATTTTCTAACAACACGTAACATGTTTTACTACAAAGTAGCTTCTTCGGACGTTATATCTCGATATGTAATGTTTTCGTTGGTCCACAAGAATCCTGCTATAAGAGGCGATTTATTCCTAAGAATAGAATATGAAATATCCTGTTTCTTGTTAAAATATTGTTTGTTATTGTCTTTGATTTTGAAATGATATTAGACAGTGTGTTTCATTTAAAACTATGAACCCTTTTTTCATTTTTCCCCTTTCCAATTGTCATTTGTTTAATTTTTTAGAAAATTCTGGTGATATATTTCTTAAAACTTTTGTATTTAACATTTTTTTCTATCTTTCAAATCAAATCGTGCAGATTCCGTTCAAAGAACAAACAGAAACGAAGCCCTACATATATTAGAACAAGACCATAATTTAATATTATCTGATAAAAGCAAGAACTGATAACAGGGGAACATCCTTTTAATGTCAATTTACCGTGACATTTTCTTAATTTTTATTTTAGAAGAAAATTATTATGGGTATTACGCCACCTTAGAATTTTAAGCTTCTTGAGTTCTGAGTTGATTTTAAATGTACTGGAAATATCTAGTTTCGTGCGAAATTCTACCCCCGTCTTCAGCCACTAAAAAATACTACACGCGGTAAATTAGAAAATTTAACCTAAATTGCAAATCTTTGATAGAATGTTAGTTTAAAGATATTGTTAAAATATTGTGAAAAAATTATGTGGTACCTAGAGTATATTCAGTTTAATTTGTATATTGTGAGGTGTTCGTTTTTACTTTCCTCGCAAAAGGGAAGCATTGTAATCGTGAAAAAATCACCCTCCGAGATTTTTACATTTAGCCCTGAAATGTGCCGAAAAACATGTTTTCTCAATTCTATCGGTCTATTTGTCCGTCGGTCTATCTGTTCGCGGCAAAGCTAGAAAACTACTTACCCGATTGACCCATATCTGAATGACCTGGTAACATTTTCGTAAAAATCCAATATGGAAAATCAAAACAAAATGGCAGCCTAGTGAAATGTAAAAAAAAATTTTATTAAAAAACTATTTATCCAATTTATTTTGCACAAAAAGCAAGTGTTATGTAAAAACCAACAGGTAAAATTTCGATACGAATTCAAGATTGCGGAAGAAAATGGCGGCTTAAAAAAAAATATTTAAAAATTCAGCCTGAAAAAACTACTTAATGGGCTGATTTCAAATTTCAACTAACTACTCAAATTTTGTTCACGCATTAAGGTGATATATAGATGAACTGATAAAGTTGTGGTACGAACTCAAGATGGCGGAACAAAATAGCGGCTAAATAAATTTTACTTCCATCGCAAAATACGAAAAAAATCACCCTCCGAGATTTTTTCAGTTCTTTACGTTTCAGGGTTTCTAGATGTCGGTATAGCTAAAAAACTGCTTATCCAATTGACTTCAAATTTTGACCAAAAGTGAATGGTCATATGGAGATAACCTGGTAATATTTTGATTAAAATCCAATATATCAAAACAAAATGGCGGCCTAGTAAAATGTTAAAAAAAATATTACGAAAAAATTACTTATCCAATTTCTCTCAAATTTTGGGCAAATATTCAAGTATTGTGTAGGAAGCAACCGGTAAAATTTTGGTAGGAATTCAAGACGGCGCCGCCGGAACAAAATGACGGCTTGATGAAATATTTAAAAATTCGGCCTGAAAAAACTACTTAATGGACTGATTTCAAATTGTGTGTCATAACTAATTGTGATATAGAGAGTAAAACTGTGGTACTAATTCAAGATGGCGGTCAAATAAAATATTTTGTAATAGTGGAAAAAATATCCTTTTCATGTTTTACATATTTTCAGGTTTTACCGTCCCTAGATGGCAAAACATATTTTTATCAATTCCGTCGGTCCGCTGTCTGTCAGTTCGCCGCGTAGCTTAAAATTAAAGGTCATATGGGGATAACTTGTTAATATTTTCGTATAAATCCAGTATGCTGGAACAAGATCTATCTATCCAATTTTCTCAAATTTTGTACATAAATCAAGTATTGCATAGGAATGAACTGGTAAGATTTTGGTATGAATATATGATAGCAAAATAAAATGGCGTCCTATTAAACTATTTAAAAAATCAGCATGAAAAAACTACTCATTAGATTAATTTCAAATTGTGTTAGCATTAAGTGTGATATAGAAACAAACTGCTAAAGTTGTGGTACAAATTCAAGATGGCGGCCAAATATTTTTTTTAAATCAGCGTAAAATAAATCCTATTCAATTGCCTTTAAAAACTTTGCAGCTAAAAAATTAAATGTGATATAGAGATAAACTGGTACGAATTCAAAACGACGTAACAAAATAGCGGTATGTGTCAATGTAAAAACTTCTTACTGAATTTATTTAAAACTGTTTTTAAATATCAAATGTGGCATAGCTAGAAACTGGTAAAATATTGGTAGGAATCCAATATGATGGAACAAAATGGCTCCGAATGAAAATATTTGAAAAGATATTATATATGTGTTACTAAATGAATATATACTAAACTAAATTGAACCACAGTCACTATTTCTAATAATAAAAAGAAATATTTATAATCAGGGAATGTCCGGGTAAAAGAAAATTACAGATTTTTTATTTTTTACAGTATTTAGCTAATTTAACCATGTGTCATTAAAATTAACTGAACAAGATGCTACACAATTATGTTGATTTAACAGTATTGAAGCACTGATTCTTTACCAAAATACTAAAAGCATTCCAATTAATTTTATAATTTTTATCTAGACCGTGATGGCAAATGTTTGAATTTTGAAATTTAAAATGAAGGTACTCTAAGTACAAATAATTTTTTCACTTTATTTAAAGAATAAAAACAACACCTTTAAACTGATATTTTAGTAAAATTTATGATATAAGGAACCAGAATATACTGCTCTTAGTATTTTGTTTTTTAGTTGGTAAAGAAGGGGGTAGACTTCCTTAGAAATGTCCGGTAAAATTGGACATTTTTCAGCCTCGCCCTCCGGTATCTTTACCAGTGCTCAAGATAACATTTTAGAATTTCAAGGTAATTGTGGGGTATATTTTGATAGTTTCAATTTTGTAATTTAAAATGAAAAAAGGTGCTAATATTTTATTTTAAATTATTGTTATTGCGTATAAAAGTGGATGCATTTTTTTAAACATTTTGTTAATCCTTTATTTGGTTTCGCAATATTGGATTCGCATAAAAATTTTCTCAGATGATCACTATGACTTTTGGGCAAAATTTGAAGTCAAACAAATAGGTGGCATTTTTATATTGACTTACACATTTTTTTAGATACATTTGTTTCGCTGTTATGGATTTATCCAAAATCCTTATGTCACATGCAATTTTAGTTAATTGAATAAGTAGTTTTTTATTTTGACACAGCTTGACAGTAGCCGAACACCAGCATACCATATTATAAATGCAAAAATGGAAAGATATTCAAGATTCTAGCATAGGTTCCAGGATTTTATAAACAAAAAATTATAGAATTCAAAAGAGATACCTTTTACGATCTAAATTATACGTGGAATCCGATATTAACATAGAGTCACGGGTCGGCGAGCATAAGTCGGGTATAAAAACCTGTCTGAATCTCTCCGACCTCATTCAGTATTCAGAGCTCTTGGAGTAAAGATCCCTGAAAATGCCTCGTTCAATGTAAGGCCAAATATCGGATTTCTTAATTGACCAAAGCCGTGAAAGCTTCCGTTCTATGTTAAGTGCTTTTGCAAACTGTTTTTTAAACATTTCATAGGACTGCTATTTTGTTCTACTATATTGGATTGATATCAAAGTGAATAGTTTTTTACACTGATTTCTTAAATTTTGTGTATATTATTACTATAATTTCGGCATACTGGATTCGTTCCAAAATTTTACCACTCAATTTCTTTGACACACTTTATTCTTGTACAAAATTTGAAGTCAATAGAGGGAGTTTTTACTTCCCTCGCAAAAGGGAAGTATAGTAATCGTGAAAAATTACCCTCCGAGATTTTTCAGATTTTTACGTTTCAGGGTCCCTACATGCAGAAAAACATGTTCTCTAAATTTGGTCGGTCTGTCTGTTCGCGGCATAGCTAAAAAACTACTTACCCGATTGACTTCAAATTTTGGTCAAACATTATAGATCATATGAGGATGACCCGGTAACAATTTGTTAAAGCCTAATATGGCGAAACAAAATGGCGGCCTAATGGAATGTTAAAAAAATTATAACTAAAGAACTACCTCAAATTTTGTACAAAAATCAAGGGCTATGTAGAAACTAACTGGTAAAAGTTTGGAATGAATCCAAAATGGCGACTTAATCAAATATTTAAGAATTCTACTTGAAAAACTACTTAATAGATTGAATTCAAATTTTGTGCAATAATTAATTTTGGTACAAAGATGAACTGGTATAATTGTGGTACGAATTCAAAATGGCCAAATAAAATGTTTGTAATAGTGAAAAATCACCCTTTTACATATCGTCATAATTTAGTAATACTAAGTGCCAAATATTACGTTTTATCAACTCTATCGGTCTGTCTGTCAGTTTGCGGTATAGATTAAAAACTACTTACACGATTAAATTCAAATATTTGTCAAGAATTAATGGTCATATGGGGATGAACTACTAATATTTTGGTAAAAATCCAAT
This sequence comes from Kuschelorhynchus macadamiae, assembly GCA_030620095.1. Lineage (NCBI taxonomy): Eukaryota > Metazoa > Arthropoda > Insecta > Coleoptera > Curculionidae > Kuschelorhynchus > Kuschelorhynchus macadamiae. The sequence continues at coordinate 542,166 of JAUTXW010003589.1, forward strand.
AGGGAGCAACAAGATGGCGGTCTAACGAAACATTAAAAAATTATTAGTGAAAAAAACTAGTTATACAATTTACCGCACGAAGATTAAGTGTGGTATAAGAATAAACGGGTAACATTTCGGTAGGAATCCAAGATAGCAAAACAAAATGGCGGCTTAATAAAATATTGAAAAAATCAATAGACGTAAAAAATCTTATATTCAATCGACTTTAAGTTTTGCAGAAAAATTAAATATGGTATATGGATGGATAAAAAGGTACGAATTCAACATAACGGAACAAAATGGCGATGTGTCACTGTAAAAGCTGCTTATTCAATTTATTAATTAAAGTATTGTAATCGGGAAAAAATCACCTTCCGAGATATTTTCTTATTTTTAGGGTTCAGGGTCCCTAGATGCTGAAAAACATGTTCACTCAATTCCGTCACTCAGGGGGTCTGTCAGTCTGCCTCTACGCGGCATAGCTAAAAACTGCTTACCCGATTGACTTCAAATTTTGGTCAAAAATTAAGGGTCATATGGGAATGACATTTTGATAAAAATCTAAAATGGTGAAACAAAATGGTAGCCTAATAAAATGTTTAAAAAATTATTATATTAGTTGAGAACTACTTACTTCAAATTTTGCACAAAAATCAAATGCTTTGTAGGAATTACCTGGTAAATTTTTTTTGTAAAAAGATGGCGAAACAAAATAGCGGCTTAGTAAAGTATTGAAACATTGTGCATGAAAGAACAACTTACTGAACTAGTAAAATTTTGGTAAGAATTGAAAATGGCGGCCAAATGTTTGTCTTCAAGTTATAGCGTTCCTAAATGACAAATATCATATTTTGTCAGTTCCGCCGGTCAGTCTGTCCGTCTGTCAGTTCTCGGTAGAGCTTAAAACTACATACCAGATTGATTTCAATTTTTGGTCAACATTTAATGGTCATATTATGGGAATAACTTTGTAATATTTTGGTAAAAATGCAATATGGCGCAACAAGATGGCGGCCTACTGAAACGTTAAAAAAATATTACTGAAAAACGAATTCGCTAATTTACCTCAAATTTTACACGAATATCAGTTGTTATATAGCAATAAACTGGTAACATTTTGGTATGAATCTAAGATAGCAAAGCAAAATGGCGGAATAATAAAATATTTAAAAATCAGTCTGAAAAAACTACTTGATTGATTCCGAATTTTGTGCATGCATAAGTGTGGTATAGAGATAAACTAGTTAATTTGTGATACGAATCAAGATGGCGAAAAAATTGAAACCAAATAAAATGTTTTAAAAATCAACGTAAATAAATTTTCTTATTCGATCGACTCCAAATTTTGCACAAAAATTAAATAAGATACAGAAATACACTGCTACAAAGGACGGATCAAAATTGCGATGAGTCACTGTAAAAAATACTTATTTAATTTAATTTAAATTATGCTCAAACATTTAGTGTGGAAAAGGTAGAAACTTATACAAATTTGGTAGGAACCGAATAAAATAATATGTATTACTAAATGACCGTTTACCGAACTAAATTGGGTGACACTTCTCTATTCCTAATAAAAGAAAAAATTCGTAACAAGCGAAGTTCCGGATAAAAGAAATTTACAGATTTTTTACATTGATTTTACAAACATTTACATCAAACCGACAGTCAAAATTTCGGGTAATTAGTTAACGTTTAGAATATTTAAATGATAAGAAATAAACGATTTTAAAACTATTGATAAATTGATTGTATTGCAATAATTTGCACTGGACTTCTCAGTAAATTACTTATAAATAAAAGGAACAAACGAAACAAAATTTTACTAGTCATAGAAGAATCTTGAGGGGCACAATTTATCAAAACCCTCAAAGAGTAACGAAAACTCATCATTCTCCTGATATCCTGGCATTTGCGTGCTGGTAGAACATAAATTATTAAGCGCTCAGAGAAGTAATTTTCCTCCTTTGGTTATAATTTGTAATTTATTTAAGGTTTAAACTTTACATCAGTATTTAAATGAGTGAATCTTTTCTTAGATCTGTTTGAGATTATATTATAGCAAACGGTACATTTGTTTAAATCTTAAAATTATATTAATAACAAAAATTAAGAAATCATGGTTCTTGGAATTAGACCGCGTCATATATGTTTGAAATATTTCAATAGATTCTCTAGTCTTTCGTTTACAAAATTTTGGAGCCGACGCTATAACCATGGTTTCTTTTACATTTATTATATGGCCAGTGGCATGCTGGTGTTCAGCTACAGAAGGGTGCACAATTTATTTCTTTTTAATTTATCGTTCATGTTCCTTAATTCTAGTAGATATTGAGCGTCCTGTTTCTCTCGCATACACATCTCTACAGGAGCAAAGAATTTTATATACAACTTCTGTTTGAAAAGGTGCAACATCTTTCGGGGATCGTAAGCATTGTCCAATCTTCTTATGTGTATTGAAGATTGTACGTTTGTTGGACCGCCAAAGTAATCATCCTATTTTGTCTGTAGTGCCATATATGTACGGAAGAACAATGGTGGCTTCTTATCATTCTCTTTTCGCGGAGTTGGATTACTACATCTTTTAATTGAATGTATAACCTCTTCAGTGCAATAGCCATTCCCCCAGAGTTTTGGTTAGTTTTGCTGTCTCCGATGTTAGAGAATCTTTATGAGAAATCGCTATAGCTCTAAATACCAGTGATTTCATAGCCGATTTATTTTGTGCTGAATGGTGTTGGGAATTTGCATTTAAGTATCTATTTGTATTTGCCGATTTTCTATACACACAATATCCTAATATATAATTTTCCTGGCTTTAAAAAAATATATCTAGAAAGCGAATCGTTCCATTACATTCAATTTCCATTTTATTTATATATTGCGATGTTGTTGACTAATAGATTTTCCTGTCCATGAGGCACAACAACAAAAGTTTCATCTACATACCTGAAGCAGTGTTTTGATTTTAGCGAGATGGAGCGGATGTTAAAGCAATATCCTCAAAGGCCTCTAAAGAATTTCGCTACCACAGGTGATAGAGGAGATCCCATAGCTACCCCTGTGGTTTGTTCATAAAAACCTCCTTGAAAATTAAATAAGTAGATGTAAGGCAGGCTTACACTAGGTTTACTAAGTTATTATCATAATTATTTTGTTCCAATATGTCTGACATAATGGAAATTAAATCGTTAACAGAAACATTTGTGTATAGTGATTGAGCAGAAGCTGTAAAAGCTTCTCTTGTATGAATAACAAAAACTATTTAAAAATATATAAGATGTTTTCCCTTAAAAGTTATCATCAAGCAATCGTTACAAAGCACACTTTCGCGATTTAACTTTTTAATTTAGGTATATTTTTATTTGCTAAAATGATACCATATTTACAAAATAATTCATATAATTAATAGCAGAAAATTTACCAATATTTGGTAATACTTAAAACAAAAAAAAAGAAACCACCGCGGCACCGGTTCAAAAAAAGTACAGGTAGGGTACATTACCGATTAACTGAAGCTCTGACAATATTTTTAAATTTAACACAAGAATTTTAATGAATAGATGTTAGTCCCTATTTAGAGTAAAACATACTAAATGAACGAGTTCAATGATCGAAATAAAAATTAAGACGGCTGTGCAGCAATCCAATCTTTTTTGAGCTAAGGCACATGAATTTTAATATGCAAACATGAAATTTACAAAGAAAAGTAAACAAACCAGATTTCTTTTTTGGCCTAAACAGATAAACAAGCTGAAAATTACAAAATAATTCGTTTACAAATCAAATATGATAAAATGTAAAAACTTCCTGTTAATTAACATTTATGTTAAATAATGTATATATAAACTTTCAAGCAAATAAACAATAATAAGTAAAAAATACTTAACAAGGAAACCAAGGGGTTAACCTCAATCATGTTTAAGTGAACTGACGATGATCATATACCAGCAGTTTGCTGTCTATCAAGACCCCGAAGATTCATTACTTAGACCACTGTCTTTAAGACGCCATCATTTCTGCTAAAATAACATACAACAGCATCTGTTAATGAAGTAAAAGATTTTCAATATTATGGTATCGTTGAGGCTATCAACACCATCCTACAATAATTCATAGTCACGTTGCCCTTGAATCACAATAAGAATTTTATTTATTTTTTACCAAAATACTAATATCGATAACAAAGAGAATGAATTAAAGTGCCCCAATGTAGGAACCAAGTGGGACATCGGCTGTTGCTGTTTTGAGTACGCAAACATTGTATGGCCTTTTCCAAAAGCGCCAAGCTTCTGCAACAATAGGCCATGGGAATATACCAGGCAAAAACACCATAAGCGCATTTTTCTAGATTTTCAGTTTTTCATATATTTGAATATATTGGTTAACATTCTAACGATACGTAAAAGACAAAGATAAAATACAGCGTGTGGGAATAGACCACACTAAATAAACTATATTAAAGTACTTACTATGTTTTGCAAGAAATATATTTAAATAATGTGTTTTAGCATGGTGCAAAAGAAAATCTATTAGAAATTCCGGATTTTAAACTTCGTTTTAAGAGTAGCTTTTTAAAACTAACAGTTGCTAAGAATTGGTGTTTTCGATTAATTAGAAGTAGTTGAAGCAATTATAACTTTCATGGATTATGAAAGAAAGTATACCAGTTTAATTTTTCGTTCGTCTAATTGTTCTCCCTAAAACAAGAACTTGTAATTCCTCACTGCTTATTGACCACTATTAAAATACCTGGACGGCCAAGAATTAAAATATGTTATCTAAAAATTTGACTCATGCAGATTGAGTCCATGGAAATATAGACAAGAAGTTTAATAATAATAAATTTTTTTTATGATTTTGATTTAGAAGATGGCAACTTTAGAAAATAGAAAAAAAAAGAAACAAGAAACAAAGAAATATTTAGAAAAAAACGAGATGATTTTCTCATACAATTTTTCCTACTACCACAAAGAATCCTCATCTAGATTTTTAGAAGAATTTCATTTTTATATTCATTTATATTTCCACATTGGTGCTGCATAGTTGCGTAATTACTTTGATTGTAAATAAAATAAGATTAAAGTATGGTTTCATCTTTCAACATTTTATTCTTTCTTTAAATTATGTCCTGATGAAATAGTATAACACGTAACGAGTGTATTTTAACACTAGTGTTGATAAAATTGTTACATTTTATTTATTCGTTTGATTTTGTTTTCCAAAGTTTATAACGAGTTAGTTAATATATGAAAATGTAAGACAAAAAACTTCATCATTTTAAAATACAAAATATTTTTACTTAATATTCTACATAGCAAATTTTAATAAAATTTGTAGTTTCCATAATAAAACAAAGTATGATGTTTAAGTCTTATCAACATACTGTTTAGGTATAATATGTTCTACAGTTTCTATTGTAGTCATGCCAGAGCAGATCGCACGCCAGTCCACTTTTTTCAAAAATTTAAAAATATGGCATACTGTGTTTTCATTTGGGACAGCCGCATTATCGACTGCTTTCGAAGAGTCAGTGTAAACACAATTAACTTTGAAAGACGCTTAGAAGTCGAAAAAAGATAATAGGTTAATAAGAATTAAACGAATTTACAAAAAAAAAACGTATTGTTATACCGGTTAAGATCAGAGACCAAATAAATGTAAAATATGTAATTATTATAGTGTACGTCACAGCAAATTACACATGATATTAATTGTATTGATTTTATAAATTCAATATTATTTTAATGAGGCACCAACTAAGAACTTTAAATATGGTCAGTGAAAGTTACGTCGAAAATACTGATTATTTTAATCTATAATGCGAGCTACTACCAATAAATATAGTTAGCACTACACAGCATTCAATGTCGACAACTCCAAATATTATTTTGTTTTTTATTTCATGTTTGCGGTCCAGCAAAGGCTAATAATTTCGTTTAGCTCATATTTATAAATCTTTTATTACATTTCTCGATATCCTTCTAAACAAGCAAAGAAAAACCGAGGTAATATTTTTTTATATGATTTCTAATCAGACGGACGTCGAGATTTTCTGGCAGAAATGGATTTTTTGCTCATCTCATTCAAGTCAAATATTTTTGTTCCTGGTGAACACGAAAATAATATGTTCCTTTTTCTTCTTAGGTATATCAAATATTAACTTAAAATATTCTGATATCTATAGAGAATATTTGCCAAATTTTTTCAATTGTTGGTGATTTTGTTCACTTTTCGTATAACCAGACGTTTATTGTTTTATAGCAGCATTACACGTGAGCAATTTGTCGAATATTGTTTTTATATCAGTCGTGTTGGGCTGAATCTTAACACGCTTTCTTTTTTTGGCAGGTTGCGCTGGACTATTCGTCGATGCGGGAAGATTATCGGTTTCCAGATCACCTTGACCAATGTTGTCCTGTGTTTCGGATAAATCACAGTCACTCTCAGTGTTGTTTTCAGGATCTATAGCAGAAAATTCTTTGTCGACAATTATCCGTTTATTGTCCCTCGTTTTAGTACTTTCATTACGGGTTCTGACTTCCGTTTATTATTTCATAAATATAATGTCCTCAGGATAAAAATTGTTGGTAATTGAAATGTTAGTTCCTTTTAACTTTGAAGCATGTTGAAATATAGATTCTTTCTTCAAAAAGGAGACAAATTCAATACGCAATGGTTGAGTTTCTGACTTGTATAAGCTAAACGTGTAATGCTTTTACAGTAAGCTCTGTTACTGTTAAGTGCTTTAAGAGTAGAATCGATTTGATTAGTTAATGCCTCAGTTTGAATATCATTTGCTGACGTTAACTTGGCATGTAGTTCATCAGTAGTCATTGGCATATTAAAGTATATTAAGTTGCTACTTAATCGATGTGGAAGGACTATAATTTCAGCAACAATATATAGCAGTTTTTGTGATGGTTTTAGTAGATTTATGTCGATATTTACGACTTTCTTGTAATTTTCGATTTTTCATAATTTTTTTGCTCAAAGTTCTATGGTAAATTTTAACTAGCTTAGATTGCCTTTAAGTCTGCCATTACTCCTACTTTAGGCTGGTCTAAATAGCGAATTAGAATTCTGGAATTCCTTTCAGAATTTCTTATTATTTAAATTTTGATATAACTTTAATTATACGTGAATTGAATAACTAATTATCGTAGAAGTGCAATCTTTATTGGCCAATTAGGGTGTACATAATTATTAGTGACCGAAAATTTCGAATAATTTAAGAATTGCTTACTTTGTCCTTTAATTTTTTTATATTTTTTTTTGAATTTCCTCTCGTCTGATTTTGAATAACTTGATCATTTATAATTAATTAAATTTTACATTTTCTAAATAAAGTAAAGTTTAAATATCATTTTTTATTTTAAAGCGATACAATCTTTAAAACTAAAAACGCCGCTTTCAAAATCCACACAACAGTCACCCATCTCGCTTACAAGGTAGGGCAATTGGAAAAAGAAAACTATATACTATCTCAACAAACTCAGAATATGAAGTTAGCAAATGAAGAAAGAAACAAAATAAAGCCATTCGAAATAAAAGATACAGCTGATTCGGTTGAAAAGTCGTACAGCTCCATGGTAAAGTTTGAAAAACCTAATTGTGACACACGTGAAAAAGAAAAATGGGCAACACCGCCTCAAATTAAAAAATTTGAAACACTTATAAAATTGAAAAACGAAAGTGGCAGTAGACCAGTTTTGAAAGAAATTAAGAAAACCCTAAATGTAAAGCAACAAATTAAAGAGAGTTTTAAAAATGTCAGGCATTTAAAAAGTGGAGGTGTAATAATTGAATGTCAAGATATTTCTCAACAAAATGAATTAGAAAAGGCTCTTAAAACACGCGCTGACCTACATACTAGACGTTTAGAGAATGGCGATCCCATGCTGATGATAACTGGCATAGAAAAAGGTTATGATACCGAAAATTTCGTCAAAGAATTTATTGAGGAAAACCCAGTAATTAAAGCTGTGTTTGGGGATGACGTGCATGAAAAAATTAAAATAATTACAAGAAAACTGTGTAGAAACCAAAGAAAAGAGAATTGGATCTTACAGACGAATTGAGATGTTTTCAAACGGTTAATAAGAAAGGACAATCTAAGTCTAGATCTGACCAAAGTGTACATACAAGAATATACAAATCTGGCTATGTGTTTTAAGTGTTGTTATTTTGGACATGTAGCTAAGTTTTGTAAGGGAGAACCTCGCTTTTTTAAATGTGGAGACAAACATGAAAGCAGCAAATGTCTTGAAAATAGTCCACTAAACTGTCCAAACTGTCAACTTTTAAACTTACAAGATCGAACACATTCTGCTAGGGATCCGAGATGCCCAGCTTTCCTACAGAAAATTAATAGGGTACGCCAACAAACAAATTATGGGACCAGCAATCAGCAGCCTTTTTTGGAGTGATAACTAGTACAACCAAACCCAATGAGGTAATTTTTAGTACAGATAACAATGTTTAGAGTAATGGCACTTTCGACATAGCCAGCATAATTCATCAAAACGTGCAATCTATTGGAAACTCCGTGGATATGCTGACCATTTGCTGGAAGAACATTCCGAGAGTAATGTGCTATGTATTACAGAACACTGGAAGAAACCTAAGTAGCTTGAATTGTACAATATAGACTATTATAAACTAGCCTCATTTTTTTTGTAGAGATGAAGGTTATGGAGGGGCAGTAATATATGTGAAAAATAATATTAAATTTAGTGCGCGAAAAAAAGTAAATCAGCTAGCAACAAACAGACATTTTGAAAGTGCTTGTGTGGAGTGTACCTTTAGGAAAGAACAACATATTACAGAAGTGATCTACAGACCACCTAATGGAGATGTGAACCTCTGTTTTCAAAAACTTGAAGAATTATTGTCACAAACAGTGAATGAACAAAGTAAGTTGTTTCTAGCTGGCGATTTTAATATTGAACTTATTGAAAATAATAATAATAAAACGATATTTTGGTCAATAATAAGCTCCTTTAATATGTCCCCAACAATAATGACCAATACTAGAATAACTTCAGTATCCAAAAGTTGTATTGATAATATTTTCTCTAACATTCAAACATATGAAAGCAGCATCATCAATACCGTTATATCAGACCAGACTGCCCAAAAAGTCATTTTTAGAACTAAAAAACTAAATAATATGTTTCATTATCATAAGATAAGATTTTTCTCTGAAGCTAATAAGCAACATTTTGTTCAGTGCTTAAAAGAAGAACAATGGCTAAATGTTTATAATAGTGACAAGTCTGATATAAATGGTCAATGGGGTACTTTTGAAAACAATTTTATACTTACCCCAATCACCTCAGCCGAACTAATTAGTATATCCAAAAAGATAAAAAACAAACATAGCAGTGGGGATGATGATATTCCAACAAGCATAGTTAAGCTTGGCATTCCAATGATTGCAGATGTCCTCTGCTTTATAGTGAACAACTCGTTTGAACAGGGCACTTTTCCGGATTCATTAAAACTAGCTCTTATTAAAACACTTTACAAAAATAAAGGAGAAAAAAATTTGATGGAAAATTATAAACCGATTAGCTTACTACCTGGATTTTCCAAGCTTTTTGAGTTAGTTGCTTGTGATCAATTAATGGCTTTCCTTAGAGATAATAAAATTTTCTCTGATAATCAACACGGTTTTTTGCCGGGAAGATCAACTCAAACTGCGATTTTTCAGTTTGTACAAGCAGTGTTGGACTGTTTGGAGGAGGGAAAAATGGTAATGGGAGTATTTTTAGATCTTTCAAAAGCATATGCTGCCTGGATCGGGAACTTTTAATTAAAAAAATGCAATTATATGGTATCAGGGAAAATGCTCTAAAATGGTTCACGTCATATCTTATTAATAGAACTCAGAGGGTAGTTATTAAGGAGAATAACATTTCCTGTCTATCTGAAGTTCTGCATAATACAGTGGGCGTTCCACAAGGCGGTATTTTGGGGCCAATTTTGTTGATAATTTTTGTAAATGACCTACACTTTGAGATTGAAAACACTCAATTTGGATTAACATCTTATGCTGACGACACAAATTTATTGGTCGGAGGGTATCAATTGTCTGATGTTGTGGATCAGGTTAACCAACTTTTTCAACAATGTAGCATCTGGTTTGATAAAAATAGACTACTGTTAAATGAGAATAAAACAAACATTATTATATTTAAAACCAAACATAACAAAAAAGTAATACCTAAGGACGTAATTATCAATAATAAACCGGTAGTGATACAAAAAAAAACAAAGTTTTTGGAAATTCATATTGATGAGTCTTTAGATTGGTCAAATCATATAGATAAGCTTGCTGAAAAACCAAATAAGGTGTGTTATTGTTTTCGCATAATCACTATATATTTAAATAGCTCGGCCCGGCGAACACTTTATTTTGCGAACTTTGAGTCCACTTTAAGATTTGGTATTACATTCTGGGCGTCAAGCTCGAAAACACAGAGCTTTTTTGTCATTCAAAAAAGAATACTTAGAATTATGTTTGGAATGTCTTACTTAAAGTCATGTAGAGGTGTTTTTAAATCTAAAAGAATATTGACTGTATATGCTCTGTATATATTCGATGCGATAATGTTCTTTTGCAGAACAGACATTATAACACTCGTACAATTAATGTTAATTATCCTGTTCACCGGTTAACTCTCTTTGAAAAAGGACCTTATTACATGTGTATAAAATTATATAACAAATTAAAGGATGAGTTAAAAAGAGTAACAAATGAAAGAATATTCATGCGCAAATTAAAACAGTTTCTCCTGGACCTAGAGCCATATAATATTATCGAATATTTAAGTCTGTAGGATAAGTAATATTGATATTGTGACGTTATTTCATTTTATGTTTGATTGTACAGTTGCATTGACTAATGTAATTTAAAATAAAGAATTATCATATCAAACTAATTTCAGGAGCACAATTGCCCGCAAGATCCGACTCATAACACGATAGCATAGTCTTTACCTTTTATGTTGCGGATGGCGCCCTTATAAAAACTTATATTAGCTCCGTGTTGTGAGGCATGTCTTCTGACTATAGAGTACAATAATTTATTGAGGACAGAACAAATAAATAAACTGATAACTGCCTGTAAACTCATGCCAGAACCTCCAAAAGAGCTGTCGCGTCTATGCTCTTTATTAAAAGGATATCCCAGTCTGATTACGTGGGTGTGCGAATTATACACCCGAACGATATATCGATATTTTCCTAATTTACCCATTTTTATCGGATATATCGATAACTATCGCCCAGTGTGGACACCCCCTACACTCCGGCGCATTGAGCTAAGAGCATTTGTACGTGCATTGGCCCTAAAGAGCTTGCTTTTTGATGGCGCACTTATTTTCGTTTATTTTATGAATTTTTTTTAATATTCTTTTAAACAATATTCATTTATTTGTTTAAATCATAATTACTTACAGTTATTTTTTTATAAATTCCAATACTTTTTTTAAATCAATTATTTATTATCAAATAATATCTATTTAAATAAACTTAATCATTTAAACTACTCCGTAGCAAAAGTTAATATTATAGTGGAAATACCTACAAATTTGAAATATATTATGAAATAACAAATATTACGAAATCGATAAGCGGAATTTACATTAATCCCAGTTTCATATTTACACTTGGACAAATAGTGTCATCGACAGCCGGTTTTATATGAGTCCGGTTTAATAATCTCAGATAGACTTATTCAGTCAACGACAGATGCGATTTATTATTAATATCAATGATTTTTCTATTATTTGTGCTGGTAACTTGGATTCGTCATTGTCTCAATTTTTAACATTAAGGTCTTTTGAGCTTCAATTCGGATTTGACCTTAGAGTAAGAATTAAAGTAGAGATCACAATTTATTCATAAATTAAGTTAGGGGTGTGCGCCAACATGGTTCCCCTACTTTTCACACTCTATCGACCAATGTTTACAATAAAACAAGAGGTGGGGATGACTTATGTTCAAGCACATGGCCATTTGTGATGACTACCAGTAGCGGCGCGACCTTTTACTTCCCGCATAAGAAAATATCATTAAACGTGAAAAAATCATCGTACCAAGTTGTTACAGATCCTCAGATTTTTCTATTTCTGTCGGTTGGTCTGTTCCCGGTATAGCTTAAAAATCTACTTACTCGATTAACTCTAATTTTATTTAATTTTGCACAAAAATTCCATCGGATACAAAAAAACTTTTAAAATATTGGTATGAATTCATTATGGCGAAACAAAATGACGACCTTTCAAAAAATTTGTTGTACGAAAATGAAGAAATGGGCCATGCTTATCCTTGACAAAAGGAAGGATTATTACTTATTTCGTAATTAGGCAAATAGGTATTTTTACCGTTCTATGGTATCATTTTGTAGTGTTTTCTCAAATGTGTGCGGATTTTATTAATACTAGTAATAAGATTTACGACATAGTAAAATCCTAATATTTTTTTAAATTAAATTATACTAAGATTTAGAAATCACAAAATTGCACCTGGAAAACGAAATTGTGTTTCATTTCTTGAACCAATTACCTACAAATTTTAAAGAAATAATCGCTCCGTACTTCTCTATCGAAAATCAAACCCTTAAGTTAGGTAAGTTTAAAACGAAATTAGTTATTTATATATTATTAAACGAGTTTTTAACTAAAAAAACAATGCTTTTAACACGTTTTTTGTTGTATTGTATATTTGTATGTCTGGTTCAAATCTTGTAATGTATTTTTTACCACTTCCGCATGACTCATTATTTTCAAATTTGACATGCGTACACTTTCGGATATAAAAAAATCCGAATTTTTTTAGTCAACGCTTAGAAATTCAAGAAGCCAATACTGCCGCCGAATTTTGTTTTTTGCGTAGATTAAACTGAAAATCGGTGCCTAGAAAAACTTAAGTGTCAGCATTTAAAAATTTAAAATAGCGGTATCAAAATGATAATGTCAACATGGCGGACGAATTTTAATATTTCTGCGGATTATTTAAGAATGCACAGCAAAATTCAAAATGGCGGCGCCAATACAGCGAACGAATTTTGTCATTTGTATTTGATGGCCATGCCACATCTAATTTTTCTGCAAAATTTGGATAAAATGGATAAGCAGAAGACTAGAAGACTTGCGACGAACTCTTGCGAGGAAAGTAAGAGAAAGCGAGAGGTATATGACAAAAATAGAATAGCCAATTTTTATATTGTTATTCCTTTTTAATTTTCAGTATCATAATTCTTAAGTTCTAACCAGTTTAGAACATGTTTACGAACACATTTTTACTTTTAATTACTCAAAGAATCACAACTTAAATTCCTTTACCTCAAAAACTTACAAAACTTAAATAAAAAATTGACCCAACTCAAGTGAAAATTAAAAAAAGGCCCGAAATCATCCGAAACTTTATATTTCTCTAGATTTTAACCAAAATCTAGTAACTTTCGAAATCGTAGTATGTTTTTTTGGGCTTGAGGTGCCCTTCGACTATTAGTAAATAACAATACTTCAAGATAGGTTAGCATATAATAGCATCTAGGTAATTATTGAGAATATTTATAATTTTAATATATGTACAGATATTTTTTTATTCGAAAGGACAATTATTAGTCGAACTCGTCGGCTATACCATTTTATTCTATAATTATTTTAATTCTCTGATAGGAAAAAACTATTTTGATCGCCAAAAAAATCACCTAAGAGATTTTCTTGCATCATTTTGCTTTTGAGGATAATCGTTCTATTTATACTGAACCGGAACCTGAAAAAGGAAATATAGCTGTTTACTTAGTGGTTAAAAGACAATTCCAAACTTAAACTGCTATTTTTTTGCAAACTTATGTTGCCGCACCATAATGACTTATTTATTAAATATTTAAAAAATCACTGTTCTCCCAATCTCACCGCACTTTTCTTGAAGTAACGCAACATATAATTAGAACATTTGAACCATATCAACAATTACACAATAATACATTAAAACACATGCAGTAGTGAAGCTAAGAAAAGCTTGGTACCAAATGACAATGGAATTTGACTTGAATTAACTTCAGCGTGAAAATATTTTTTAGCAAATTAATTTCTTTGATGTTAAAGTTTATTGTAATTCCATAAACCGCCATTGGTTTTTAAACCACGCGGGTCACGTGACCCTGTAACAATTTTTGCTGTAGACTATTATATTGTTTTACTATAAGAATCCCTTGTCAATGGTAATGGGATGGTCTAATACGACAGTGAGATGGTCCGATACGTGGAGTAATCGAACAGGGTTGTCATATCTTATTAAAACTTCTGTTACTGGTATAATTTCATCTGAGGCTTTGGGTATTTTAGCTATTTTGCAATAAAAGTATTATCTTTATTCTGCTTAGAAACGACTATTGGAAAAACGTTACTATTCTTTGTATGAAAATTTTGTTGTATCGTGTTTAAATATAACTCTATTTTTATTCTTACTCTAAGGATTTGACAACATACATGATTTTTAACATGCATTTAATAACAGAAAGAATATTTAAATTTTGCTAAACAAATGCTGGTATAGAATTTCTGTGTACCCAGCTGAACATAAACACTAGACATTGGTACAATAATAACTTAAATAATTTCTAGCAAAGAATTTTCTTTATAAAACCCCGTATTATATATTATACATTTGATTTTTCGAAACTTCTAAAGTGCGTTTTGCGAAATTAACCTTCTGCTAAAATTAAATTTTAAATAATATTCTGCCGTCTGAAATTTGGTGACCAAATTAAGATATAGGTTGTTTTATTGTTTTATTTGTTGTTTCGTTTTATTTTTCTATTAAATATACAGGGTCCGACTGCTAAAACTCCTCACGTCTCTATTTTCTTTATTTATTTACCTACATACTTAAATCATTCATTAAATTGAAGGTATTGGCGGTTCTTTAAAATTGTCTATAGAGTGAACCAAAAAAGTTTATGGAAAGAAATTAAGGCGTATATTCTGTATATTCAATTTTATAAATTCATTTGTAAGAGACATGACAAAGCTTGAACTTGAATTATTAAAACCATCGTTTGTTTTTCTTCCAGTTTTGAGAAAAAATGAAAAAGCTGTTTTTACATAAACTCTCCTTATTATTTAATTAATTTGAACATAATTTTGCTTAGGTTTATAATTTTAGCATAGAAATATTTAATTTATGTTTTCTGTTAATTTGCATATTTGAGTTAGTGATAAAAATTACAAAAGTAATTTTAATTATTGCGGCATAAGGTAAAGAAATAATTGGATATAAATAAATGGATTGTTTCTCTAGCTAAAAATATTAAAAATTAATTCGATTTCTTAATCTTAATAGATTATTGCAAACTTAAATCTTAATAAAATATAATAATTTTTAAGAAAATAATAACACAAACGGTTTTTTAAAGATTTTTCATGTGAAGAAACCACAGTGTTGGCCAAACAACTATTATGTTTTCGAAATAAATTGGGTGGAAACTTAAGTATCTTTATTTACATAGTTAAGACGGATGGATTTCTATAGAGTAAGGGATAACTGTGCTCAATTTATTTTATACTAATTTTTAATAACTGAATTAACGATAAATTAATTTTAATTATCCCTTCTTATCTCCATATTAGTTCGGTTAAATAAAAAATCATTTTAGTTGGCCATGATTTTTTCTAGGCTTGTCAAGTTCGTACACAAATTTATAACATTTTAACATGGATCTTTATGCCAAAATATTAAAACTCCAATCGGTTTTGGAATTTAACAATGATTCAATTTATAGGCTTAGAAAAAACTAAATTTTTACTTATTTATGGAGAATGTAATCAGATTTCACGAATGGCTTGAAGAGTTTATTCTGAAGGGTTTTCACGCAAATGTTGTCCAAAGCGCAAAACTTTTAAAGCAACAATACGGAATTTTCAATTATATGGTTCTTTTACTTTACCCAAAAGAGAAAGAATCAGACCCGTAAGAAACCAAGACAGTATTCAAAATTGTCTTAATAGGGTAAACGAAGATCCTCATTAATCGGTGCGCATTATAAGTAAGTAAAGTTTTAATTTTAACGCGAAAATGTCTATTCTTAAAGAAACAACAGAAAACTTTCTTTACGATATCATATGAAGCGACGTATGTATTTACTACATTACGTACATTTAATCTAAATTATAGACATAATTTGCACATTTTCAGCAACGAAAATACTTTTTGGACGAGGCAGAAAAATTTTCAAGTAAGCTATAAATTTAACGTATGAGCAGGTATACTTGGTCGATTAAAAGGACCGCATTTTTTTACAAAAATTAGGTGCAGGGGTATATCTTGATTTTTTGCAAAATCATCTACCAGGATATTTGGAAGATGTTCCACTACGCAATAGGGCAAATATTTGTCCCCGCAAGATGTCGCCCATCTACACAATGCTCTACGGTAACGAATTTTTTAAACACTGTTTCTGAAAACCATTGGATGGGTACTTCTTGTCCTTTAAAATGGCTAGCGAAGTCTCCAGACCTAAATCCACTGGATTACTTCTTATGGGACTAGTTAAAATTCGCTGTCTACAAAACACAGCCACGTGACGTAATAATTTAAAAAGAAGGATACAGAATGCGTGCAACTCAATTAGACGTCATGCACTTTTACGCAGTGTGGAACGGTCAGCTAATTAAACGGTTTAATCTGAGCATAGACACTAATTACTAAAATTTCGAACAATTTTTAAAAAATCAAAAGATTTATTATTTATTTGTTTTTTTTTTAAACTAGATAATAATCGGGACAGCATATATATATATTTTGTGTTGGGAACTTGGATTCGTCACTGTCTCATTTTTTAACATTAACGTCTTTTCAGCTCCAATTCGGATTTGACAATGTTAACATGCGTTTAATAATAAAAAGAATCTTTAAATTTAGCTGCAGAAATTTTGGTAGGTATAGAATTTGTATGTACCCAGCTGAACATAAACACTAGACATTGGTGCAATAGCAATTTAAATAATTTCTAGGAAATAGTTTTCTTGATATAATCCTGTACATACTTGATTTTTCGAACCTTCTAAATTGCGGTTTGCGAAATTAACCTTTCGTTGAAATTTAATTTTAATTTTAGTTCTTGAAGATATTCCATCGCTTATAATTTAACAAGCCAAGTTTTGTTGAACTAAAATTGCCTGTTTGACAAATTGAAAGAAAGTGCATCATATTCTCTTTGTGTAAAGGTTGTTGCCAGGTCACTTCCTTTGGGACGGCCTCATTAGTTTTGAAACGCTTGAATCGCACCCATTATATCACTGGAATGTAATACAGATTTATCTGAACTACTTCTCCACAGCCCAGATTTCTAAGATGAATCTGAATAATAAGTATCTTTATTGTAATAAATATAATTATATTAAAGTGTCTTTATTATACTGATTATAAAGTAAAGCATTAGTATATTATAGTAATAAAAATTTTAGTAAATTTATATTTGGAATTACTTAAATTTAAAGTAAGTTTATTTTTATAAATTAACATTTAATAAGGTCATAATATACTATTTTAATTTCGAAAGATTATTTGAAATTCAAGAAAATCTTTTGTTTTCTAGGATTCTTGGTACCACTAAACTTTTTGATACTAGGTACCTTTAGGGAGGTAGCTTTCGAAGTACCTCTCGCGCGCTCTAAGTACCGGCTACATAGAACGAGCCAGATTAATGTTATACTTTAATTTTTATTTTTCTATATTTGGACATCAAAAAAGTAATTTTGGTCTAAACTAAATTACATATTGTTAATATTTTTCTTTAATTTATTGTTATACTTGGCTGTAAAGAAGATTCTGTCTCATTTAGGAGATCTCCAATTGGTCAGTTGGTGTATTAACTGATGGCGGCGGCGCCAGTCTCCGACACATTGAGCTAAGGGCATTTGCACGCACACTGGCACTTGCTTTGGACAGTTAATAGATTTTTTTTATAATTTCCAATAATTTTTATATATTTCTATTTGTCCATTTTATATGTATAATCTAATATTTATAATTAAACAATACCTATCTGCTATTATTAAAAACACTATAAATTTAATAAAAACTGCCATGTAGCAAAAGTTAATTATACCTAAAAAATATTATGAAATAACAAATGTTACGTAATCGATAAATGTAACTCACATGAATCCCATTTTTATATTTAAACTTGGACGAAATGTCATCGCCCGTCGGTTTTATATGAATTCAGTTTAATAATCTCAAACAAATTTATTCGGTCGACTGCTGCGATTTATTATAAATATCGGGACACCATGTATATATTATTGGTACTAGAAGCTTGGGTACGTCATTGTCTCATTTTTTTTAACTTTAAAGTCTTTCAGTCCAAGTTCGATTTTGATAATGTTAACATGCATTTAATAATAGATAGAATCTGTGGCGGCTATTCAGGTGCAGTAGGTGAAGTGCTACTTCACCAAGAAAAATAAACAAGCAAACATCTAACTATAATTATTATACATATCTCTTAAAATTTTAGGTTTTACATTCATTTATTCACCTAATTGGTTAAAAATAAACTGTACATCTCGAATAAATATTTTACTTGACCGTTGGGGGCATGTCTTTTTAAAACTTTCAATCGAACTTTATTATAACAACTGTAACAGTGGCGCAAACCGCTTTGACTTTGCTGGAGGTGCTATTGTTTAGTTTACGATTTTCCTACTATGTTGCCATGACAACGCGATGACGTCGAGCCCAGCGCCATAAAACGCTCTCGGTTGCAGGCGCAGTACACTACACCCATGTGTCGTTCAGTTTGCGGTGGTTGTTTACTTTTATTTTCGTGGATTTCGCTTTAAACGTCGGTCTTTTCGGAAGTTTGAGAGTTTTTAATGGTTTATTCTGTAGCTTTAGCTTTAATATTTGGATTAGACAAAAGCCCATTAAATTTAGCTATGTTTGGTGTCTCTAGGGTACCACTGTCAAATTTGTTATTTTATTTAGTATTTTATATTCAGAGCCGCTAAGATTAACTATATCATGCTCGTTTTTCGAGTTAGTTATACTCAAGGGAATACTTTTTAAAAGGGTATTATTTATTAGGGCTAACCCCGAAGGATTAGCCGAGGTCCTGCCACCATTTACCCGGCTGCCCTCTGGAAAGTGGGCAACCGCCTCAAAGAGAGTTGGGAGTTCCAGGGACTCTAGGCGGAAAGAAAAGTCGCTGGGCGTGAATATAGACATATTTATTGGAAAACAGTTCCTGAAGGTGGTCTTTGCACAAATATGCTATTTAATAATTATTTTTATTTTTTACCAAATTTCACAACTGTGAAACAAGTTCTGAGAAAAGCGACGGGAAGTTATTATGCGGGAAAGTAAGTCAGTTTGTTTAAATGATAGTTTTCTAAAAATACAATTCAAATTTATATTTCTTAAAATTAACTACATTCAGTTCACCTTACTAACGTGGACGCTGGGTGGATACTAAATTTCCATTACCAATTTTACAAATTTTTGTTAAATTTCAAACACTGACCAAATTGGCTTACTTTCTGAAAGCTCGGCGGAAAGTCTTTCAAGGGACCTGCAGTTGAGTTTTTGTTTAAAATTGTTCAAAGTTTATGTTCACTTCACTGATTTTTTTGACTAAATCAATTATTCACTTCACAGTTTTTTGTCCAAAGTTTGTACAACTGAGTAAGAATTTATATTTAATGTCTAAAAGCCAAAAGAACATTTAGCAACACCTTAACCACCAACATTTATTGTCACCTTGCGCTATTTGCACTGTTTACAACTAAATGTTCCGAGGACAACAATACAACTTTTATTGACAAGTTTTACAAAACAATTAAAACAAATAAAACTTTTGCTTTAAAATCTTAACATTTGTCGTATGGATTTTTTGTATTTTTACTTTTATTATTGTTTTTTGGTTGTAAATATTATTCCTCTTTTCATAAACGTTGTAAAATTATAACTTCCTTTCAAGAATATATCAAGCAATTCTTTTGATTAGTTACCACGAACACTTACGGACTAACAACAACGTCGGGTAGCTGTCGGCTGTTTATATTTCTGACAAAAAATATTCCAAGTCTAGTAATAAGTCCAAAATTTAGCAACAATAATAAACACTACTTATTCCACCAAGGCGTTCCACGCGCCTCGAAAATGTTAGTCGCGAAATTTCTACTGTACGGTAGTTCTAAAATACCTATTCAACATGCACATTAAGTATCATGCACTAAATGAATAATAAATAAATTGAAATTTTCAATTGTTTATAATAAGGTTCGAGGCTACACCCGAAGTACTATCCTAACTTATACATGCCCTAATTCGAGAAAACACTCAGTACATGCATTTTACTACTTTAAGTTTTATCTGATAAAGTTAGGAACCATCTAATCAAGGAGAGAACCTTTATTAGTCACAGTTTCGATATGTCACAATTAGAAAAAAGCTCGACTCAGTTAAGGTAGACCTTAAACTTAGAATTGTTAATAACAAATACTAACCAATATATGATACAAAGCACTTTACACTAGATAGCAATAAATGAAAATTTTTGAGGTTTAATTGATGTATATAGCTTGCAATATTAAACAAATGTTCAGACAAAACTGGAAAACAAAATTCGTGTAGTTTTAATGGCACTTTAAAAAAGTTTATGTTCACTTCACTGATTTTTTTGACTAAATCAATTATTCACTTCACAGTTTTTTGTCCAAAGTTTGTACAACTGAGTAAGAATTTATATTTAATGTCTAAAAGCCAAAAGAACATTTAGTAACACCTTAACCACCAACATTTATTGTCACCTTGCGCTATTTGCACTGTTTACAACTAAATGTTCCGAGGACAACAATACAACTTTTATTGACAAGTTTTACAAAACAATTAAAACAAATAAAACTTTTGCTTTAAAATCTTAACATTTGTCGTATGGATTTTTTGTATTTTTACTTTTATTATTGTTTTTTGGTTGTAAATATTATTCCTCTTTTCATAAACGTTGTAAAATTATAACTTCCTTTCAAGAATATATCAAGCAATTCTTTTGATTAGTTACCACGAACTCTTACGGACTAACAACAACGTCGGGTAGCTGTCGGCTGTTTATATTTCTGACAAAAAATATTCCAAGTCTAGTAATAAGTCCAAAATTTAGCAACAATAATAAACACTACTTATTCCACCAAGGCGTTCCACGCGCCTCGAAAATGTTAGTCGCGAAATTTCTACTGTACGGTAGTTCTAAAATACCTATTCAACATGCACATTAAGTATCATGCACTAAATGAATAATAAATAAATTGAAATTTTCAATTGTTTATAATAAGGTTCGAGGCTACACCCGAAGTACTATCCTAACTTATACATGCCCTAATTCGAGAAAACACTCAGTACATGCATTTTACTACTTTAAGTTTTATCTGATAAAGTTAGGAACCATCTAATCAAGGAGAGAACCTTTATTAGTCACAGTTTCGATATGTCACAATTAGAAAAAAGCTCGACTCAGTTAAGGTAGACCTTAAACTTAGAATTGTTAATAACAAATACTAACCAATATATGATACAAAGCACTTTACACTAGATAGCAATAAATGAAAATTTTTGAGGTTTAATTGATGTATATAGCTTGCAATATTAAACAAATGTTCAGACAAAACTGGAAAACAAAATTCGTGTAGTTTTAATGACACTTTAAAAATTAAAGTTATTTATTTAAAAACAAGAATATTATTAAGCAATTAATAAATGAAAGGGTCGCGAACTTGGAGAGACTTTATCAGACAACTCTAATATTGTCTACATGGGGTTGTGATCAGTCAGTCAATTAAATAATTTATAAAAATTAATTCACACTAAAATATAATACAGTCACTTACAAACGTGTTTAAATATTCAAATAAGTTATTAAATGTTTCTATAGTTCAATAAGAAAAAATTATTAGCTTTAATATTATGAGTAAGTTCACTTTTAAAAAATCAAATTAAAAAAATTAAAGTCAACACTGCTGAAGGCTAAGAAAGAGAAGCTCAGAAATTTTCAAACACTTCAAGGGAATTAAATGCACTACCGGATTTCTTCAAATAAAATAATAAACACTTGTAAGATTTCGTCAAAAATAATAATTATTGGACAAAGTGTTAACTAATAGCTTCGAATGGGATTGCAAAAAGTCAGATTCGGAAGGCGCTTACCTGTAGTTTTTTCTACACGATAATTTAGAGCACCAGATAATTTTCTGCTCTTCCGATTACCCCAGCAAGCCGTACGCGTACTGATTAGTATGACTTAGGATCCTTTGGCGAATCACACTAGCAAAAAACCCAATTTAGAGCTAAGTGGTATGCAAAATTTCAGATAGAAGCGCCGGCGCCGGGGTGCATCTTCCGTTGAAAAAAAAATTCCTTATTGATGGCTTGGGTGCTGCGCGCTGACTTTACGAATAACTTAAACTTACTGAATTTTGGCCAAAGAGCGCGCTGGTTATGTTAGCGATCCACGATCTCCGCCCGAAAGGCACGTTTGGACCAATCAGAGCAAAGTTGTACTCTTGGCGTTCTGGGAATGTTGGTCATTCTTAATCTCGAACGAGTAGAAGCAGCAGCGTTTTTGGGTAACTCCGTGAGATTGTTTTTGTATTTTTCTTAAGTTATTTTTAACTTTTAGGGACTTGTAATTATTTTTTCCATATTCTACGTACGAAAATCTATGTGAGGATTTTTTTTTGTATAAATTTGAATTTCTAAATTCGATTAAAAATCAACAGGTATATTTAGCCCGAGGATTCTTGCTTTATTTGATAGTACTCCACTTATACTTTATGTGGGCATGGTCGCCGTGGCCTTAAAGGAGTTATTATGCAGCGTACGGACGTTTTTAGGTGTAAAATGAAAATCGATCAAAATCATCCTTTCCGTTCGTAATTTGCAAAAATGTTATTCTTGATAATCGAATGATTTATTTTTCTTATCTTTTGATACCAGTACCAGCGCGCTAGGTTAAAATTTGTAAAAGTTCCGACCGATTAGCTGTTCTTTCGATCGAAAATTTTCCCGCGGTGAGAATAAATACAAAAAAATTCTTAAAATTCGGGACTTGCCTAGTTGGAACGATATAGTGAAAATATTCATTTTTTCTTAATAACCTTTTTTTATCGCTTTTAGTTTAGACGCTATGAATGATAATAGAAAGTTAATTTTTTTACCTAGAAATTAAAAGGATTGATGCTAGGATTGAAAATGAAGCTTATGACAAATTATACCTTTCTGTTTAGTTTTTAACTTATTATCTCTCTTAATTTAGGGTTTTATGAAGGGTTTTAGGATTAGGTAAAAATGACCTTATTTTGAACTTTAAAAAATTTTCTATGAGTCTGATTTAACTCAAACTTTCAGAAACAATCTATTTTTAAATTTTGAAAATATCTCTTCAAACAAAAAATCTCGTTTTTGAGATACCCTTAACTTGGAGCTCTCCTACCGCCCTGTATATGAGCTGATAAAAATTGCAAGTAAGGTTTTTCAGTATCATCTATTATTCTCGCACCTGAATACAAACAATGAACTCATATAAGTTGTGGACGGGCTTATATTTTATCCATTTATTGCTACAGTGTTTTGAAAAAAATCGATTCAACTTGCTTCTTGTTTATTTGCTTGAAGGGCTTATGATATATAGTTAAAACTTTTAGGTTAACGACAAAATTTTATAAGCTTTGACTGTTCTTTAGGTTTCTATTTACTTATATTCTAAATGGTTATTTTTGGGTCAAGTGGATTCTCATATTCCGCTCTTTAAATTTAGCTAGGAATGTTTTTAAAAGTTATTTTGTTTTCTGATTTTGAAGAATGAGATTAATAGGTTTTCATATCGAACTTTTTGGTGTCTTTAAACTTTACATAATGTTTTTTATATTAAATAAATACGATTTCATGACATTGTCCTCCTAACGGACAAGGAACAAATTTGTATATTATATATAAATATTGAGCAATTGAGCCTCTAAATAAACAGGATAAAAAAACATGACACGCACATGTGTGTTTAGGGGACTTTTGATATATTGTTCAGAACACGTTATAGAACATCTGTACCCATTTTTAGTTTAACGGTAATTTTCGCCGGACTAAATCTACTGGACTATTAGTAGTGGCTACATCCCTTATAATTGTTTTATAACGTTAAAAGTTATCTTGCAGGTTATATTAAGTATCAAATAGGAGTAGTATGCTGTCTGTTATCTTTATTAATATCTGCAATCACTTACGTTAAATACGACGAAAATTATGCATACCGGGAGTAGGAAGCTAGCTACAACATTAAACTTTTCATCTGTATTAAAAAAAAAGTAAAATTCTTAAAACGGTTTACCAAATAAACTCCTAACGGTCCTTAAGCATAATTCTTCAAAGACTCGCGTAACATAGCCCTTAAAAATCCTTATAAATTCCCTAAGGTCCTTAATAATGTCGACAAATAGACTGACGCCCCAGTGTAAACAAATATGAAACCGGCTACATGCTGTTCTTTTATGTTGTTTGCTTTTCGATTTTCTTGGCGATTGTGCGAAATTTTATGTGAGCTCTTCGCTTTATATGAATGGCATATCTTTTAAATCCGGAGGGAATTTTATCGTTGGTTCTAGGCACGTTTCTATCATGCAGAATTCAAAACTCCGGCTTAAACGGAACATGTTGGTGGTTTTTTTTTCAACAAACAAAGTCCATCCAAGAGATAAAATTACAGTGGGAATAGTTCTTTTGCTTGACAAAAATGTTAATAATATGACAAAATTAGAGTAAAATAAGTTAACAATGTTAACCACAATTTGGATATGCTCGTTAAATTGTGGTTAAGGACTTGCGTATTTCTTGTAGAAAATAGAAATTGGTTAATGTCTTTAATTTAAATTAATTTTGTTAATAATTTTTATAGACAAAATCTTCTAATGCAGGGTCTCCAAATTAAGATTTTGTCATTTACACTAATCATACTGATTTCTTACTGTCGGTGTCTGCTTTTAGTACATTTGTTTAATTATTGTAACTATAGTCACAAATTACTTCTATCACTTACACATTTACAAAAGCATTATGAGTATACAGGGAGAGCTACTAATAAGTGAAACAACTTTTATATTCCTATCGTCAATAAAATATAATTAATTGTAATTGTCATGTACTTATTTGTTACAAATTTTTAATTTTCAGTTTGTGATTAAATTTTGGTAAACATTTGTTGTCATAAATACACCAATTTATAAAACATAATGCTCACACATTATTTGTGACTAACCTTGTATATGATATTAATAAATTTCTGTTGTAAGTTTTAACCATTTGGGATCACAGCTATATTAATCAATATAACATATACAACTACTGAAAAAAGAATCTACTTTGGTTTAAATGCATTTTTTAACTTGATATGTTTTTCGAAAAATTAGACTGTATGTAAAAAAAACTCTGGGGCATTTTTGACAGGAAAATTGCAAACTGCTTTTTACTAAACTACCTAGCACAATTCTTATATGATAAATTTTTAAGGTTCCTATTATAAAATTCTAAAATTTTATTTAAATAAAAAATAGTATTAAACTATCCGCTTTATACTATAACTGTGTTAGTATCCTTTTATCGATTTTCATGAAGGAAAAAATTTTAAAACAATAATTCAATGTGAGAAGTATTTATTGACAACCAGCATTTCTTACACTATTTCACCTGTCTAACATCACGTTTAACTTCACGACTCTTAGGCTAGTAAAAATATGAGTTAGATTCAAGAGGCTTTGGTAATTAAAGATAGGTTTGTTCAACGAAGTCCTCCATGAGTAGTTTACTGTGAAATAATTTTTAGAGATAGAAAGAGGAGAAATATTTCTATCAAAGTAAAAAGTACTAATTTACGAAGATTAATCTAATAGTTTGAGTACCAGAAATCTGGCTAAAAAGATAGGGTTACCTTGTTACTACAAAATAAAGAACCTAGAAACTTCAATAAAAAAACTGGCACATTTGTAGACAAAAAAAGGACGGATTCAGGAAGGAATTTTCAAGCAATTGAGTGAAAGAATGTGTAGGCCATAATGTTCGCAATATATGGAAAACTATTTTATTATTGATTTCTCAGAAAATTTTATTCTTGATATACAGGGCGTTGAAAAAAAATGACAACTCGACCTGACCTGGTAAAAAAGAGGGGTTAAATGACAATATATAACAATCATATTTGGAAAAGTGCTTGAAATTTAATTTAGAGACGGTTTGCTAAAACTGTAACGAAAATTATGAAGCAATATGATGAAGCTTTTGCTATAAAAATAGTTCTAACATGCAAACATTAATCGTTTAGTTTTAAAATAATTTTAAATGTTTTATTAAAACAATTTTTAGGGAATTAAATACAAATTCTAGTGTAGCACACAAAAATCCACTGATGCAAAAATATTAATGGTAATTTTTATAGAATGTGTTTGTTAATTAGATTTATTTCCATCGCAACAATTTATTTTGATATTTCGTAAAGAATCTTATAAGAATTAATAATAATGTTTCTTCTGAAACGAAAATTGTTATTTTAATTTTTAGGAATTATTCTCATAAAATATTTAAAATTATTTTACAACCATGAATATTTGCTTATTAACACTCTTTTAATAGCAAAACATTCATTCTATTGCTTGATAGGTGCGCTATAGTGGAAAATATAGTATTTCTTATTTATTCAGATTTTCGGTTCAAAACGGTAGTTAAATTAAATTCTAAGCACTTTTCCCCAATAAATTGTTTCGATATTTTGTTGTCTACTCCCTCTTTTAACAAGTCATGTCTGATTTCTAATTTTTAACGCCCTTTATATCTGATGTAATGTTAAACACTGTTAAAAGTGTTTTTCTTTTGCACAAATTTTTATCAAGAATAAAATGACCGAAGCTTAATAGTATCATACTTTATTATTAGAAAGTCAAGTTCCTTGTAAACGAAATAGAATTATTTTTTAAATTGCTTTTTGAAATATTTTAGTAAGCAGCTATATGGAATTCGTACCAATATTTTACCAGTTTATTTTTTTTAAACATTTTATTTCTCTGCTATTCTATTCCACATAATGAATTCGTACCAAAATGATTCATCTTAGTTCGTCTCTATATTATACCACCGAACATTAACAAGACAAGAAGGAGCACTCGAAGCTCCTCCCCTTGATATGCCTATCTCACTCGAATATCGGTTGCTACGCTTTCTCGAGCCCTCGAAGTCGCTGCCGGGCGAGATGCATAAACCAGTTGTCCGGCGTATAATAAAGTATTGAAATATACAATCAAACATTAATATATACCAACTGTCTTTATATTTGCCGGCGCGTGGCGTGAAACTAATTTTTTATTTTTTAAAAATTAAAATAAGCATTCACCACTTAGTTCTACGTGTTTTGGTAAATGGCTGGAAAATTACGATTAACTCCGTTCGATCTTTACGAGAAACTTTAAAACGCAAAAACTATTCATTTCTTTTAACAAGAAACCTTAATCAAGATTCCCTCGAACATTTTTTTGTCCTGATAAGAAATTGTGGCGGAAATTCGCGAAATCCAACCCCAATACAATTTTGTAAGGAATTTAAGAAATTATTTACTCAAAAATATATTAATGAGGTTGAAGGTGCAAAATGTATCCAAGATCTTAATAAAGTTTTGGTTAATGTAACTCCTGATATAATCGAAGAATATAAAAATATTTATGTACAATGACAAAAATAGTTCTTTAAAAGTGTTTACATGCGACTATATAAATCTTTCAAGTATGGACGGCAATGCTGTAGTGTTTACATTTCTGACTATCTATTAAAAAATAGGTGAATTTTCTTTAGCCGGAACTTCCCTCGTTATGAATCTTTTCTTTTATTAGGAATAGTGAAGAGTGGCCCAATTTAGTTCAGTATAATAGCTATTACTATCTTTCAAACACTTTTATTGGGTGCCATTTTTTTCATCATATTGGATTCCTATCAATATTTCAACATCCACCTGAACCCAAGGACATGCATCTACGTTGACAGATGTATTGAGTCCTTGTCACTACCGGAATTCTGTTCCAGGGACCTAGTGGCTCTGAAACTGATTCTTAAGGATAAGGCAGGGCATCGCAAACCCATTGTAGTATGCTCAGCCTATCTTCCCTATGACTCAAGAGAGGACCCACCTACCAGGGAACTCATTGACTTAATAGGATAGTGTAGGGACAACGGGCTTCCTCTTGTTGTTGGATGCGACGCCAACGCACACAATGTTGTGTAGGGCAGCACTGACACCAACTCGAGGGGCGCAAGTCTTTTAGAGTACCTCAGTACAACTGATTTAGAAATTCTAAATCGGGGAAACACTCCAACTTTTGTCACGTCACGAAGGCAGGAGGTTATTGACCTAACTCTGACATCATTTCTGCTGGTTCCGGTTGTTAGGGAATGGAGGGTGTCTGATGAGCCATCTTTATCGGATCATAGACACATCCTCTTTAAGCTAAACCTTGAGCATGACACGGAGCTCAGTAGTTTTCGGAACCCGAGGACAACCAACTGGGCTCACTATGTGGAGTCGCTTAAAGTGCGGTTAGATATGCCACTAATGCCATGCTGTAGAGTAAGGCAAGTGAAAAATGTGGCAAACTCTATACAGGAAGCCATAATAGACTCCTATGAGGAGAATTGTGCATTGCGGACCTATCGAGGTACCAAGAAAACACCTTGGTGGAACTTGGATCTTGAAAAGGCTCGTAAAGATACACGCAGGCTCTTTAACAGGGCTATGCGATCGAAATTACCTGCTGATTGGGAAGAACATAGGAATTCTCAACGCAGGTACAAAGAACTGATACGCAGTTCAAAGAGAGGGTCCTGGAGGACCTACTGCGAAAGCTTAGAGGGTCTTCCGGAAGCCGCTAGACTTCAAAGGATTCTCTCAAAAGGTCGAGGACAGAGCGTGGGGGCTCTAAGGCTTCCGACCGGTGGATATACTACCACGGCAGAGGAGGCTCTAGGAATGCTCCTGGAAACTCATTTTCCTGGCTCTCGTCCGGAATCTAATGATGAGGTTACTAGGCAGGCTCTCCAAGTAGGGGCAGGCTCGGTTGACTGGAAAATGGCCGCTAAGGTCGTTACAGTAGACATTATTAAGTGGGCAATATCTTCGTTTTGCCCATTTAAGAGTGCGGGACCAGATGGAATATTCCCGGCGCTTCTTCAGAAGGGTCAGGAACTACTGATCCCACATCTTTTGCGCCTTTTTCGGGCCTGCCTGGCTTTGGGATATACTCCCGAACGCTGGCGCATGGTTCGGGTAGCGTTTATTCCTAAACCGGGTCGTAATTGCTACGAAACTGCTAAGGACTTTAGGCCCATCAGTCTATCCTCTTTTCTTTTGAAAACCATGGAGAAGATCGTGGATGCTTATATAAGAAACGTAATCATAACATCTTCTCTTGGGAGCGTGACAGTATGCTCGTCCGTGGTCAAAGGATGTCCGCAGGGCGGAGTTCTTTCTCCGCTCTTGTGGTGTCTGGTTGTGGATGGGCTGCTTCATACTCTCAACGAGAGCGGAGTTTATGCTCAAAGCTACGCTGATGATCTTGCCATTATAGTAATAGGCAAGTTCCCAAACACCATTATAAGGCTCATGCAGAGGGCCTTGGTCATGGTGGAAAAGTGGTGCCAAAAAAACGGTCTGTCTGTTAATCCGGATAAGACCGAAATGGTACCATTTACCCATAAGAGAAAAGTGGACCTTGAGAGGCTCACCCTCTTTGGGAAAAAGCTGAGACCTTCCGGGTCGGTAAAATATCTGGGCGTCTTAATAGACTCCCGACTGACCTGGAAGGATCATATTGAAAGGATCACAAAAAGGGCCACAGCGTGTCTATGGGCGTGCAGACGGTCCTTCGGATCAACTTGGGGTTTAAAACCTCGTATTGTGCATTGGCTTTACACGTCAGTGATAAGGCCAATGATCACTTATGGCGCTCTTGTGTGGTGGCCCGCCACTCGCAAGACATACAGAAGGATGCTTGACAAGCTCTAGAGACTGGCGTGTCTGGGCATAACTGGAGCCATAAAAACCACACCGACCCGATCTATGGAGGCTATTTTGGGACTAAGTCCTCTGCACTTGCTTGTAGAGGAGGAGGCTCGGAAAGCTTCTGTTCGTTTAAACGACTGGGGTCGTTGGATACACAGAGACTGGAATTTTGGGCATACGCGAGTTTGGACTGAACTGATCAGATCAGACCCTCTCCTAGCAAGGAGAGATGCCATTATTCCGGTCTCAATTGCCTCTAAAAGGTTTTGTGTAATTGTTCCCGAGAGAGAACAATGGAGGGATTCCTCTCCATCCTTCCTCAAACCGGAGGGCCTTGTCTGGTTTACAGATGGCTCTCTAATGAAGGAGGGTTCTGGGGCGGGAATTTATGGGGAGAGTCCCAGGGCAAGAATTAGTCTTGCTCTTGGACGGTATGCGACTGTATATCAGGCTGAGATTACAGCAATCTTGGACTGCGTACAGGAAAACCTCTCCAGAGGATACCACGACAAGCATATCTATATATGTTGTGATAGTCAAGCCGCGATTAAAGCTCTGTCCTCGAACAGAGTCAATTCGCTGCTAACGCTTGAATGCAGGAGAGCCCTAGAGAGGCTGTGTGAGTCCAATAGGGTTAGCCTCATTTGGGTGCCTGGCCATCAGGGCATTGGGGGTAATGAAGGGGCGGATCAGCTGGCTCGGAAAGGTAGCAACACTGCTTTCACTGGGCCGGAACCTGCTCTTGGAATTGCTCCTTCAGTTGTCAAGGCTAGGATTAAGAATCGCACTGTCGAGGAATTCCGTGCTGAATGGCACGAGCTAGCAGGACTCAGACAGTCTAAGGTCTTCATATCAGGCCCTTATAGCCGTTCTGAGTCTAATAGACTTCTAAACCTAAACAGAAGTCAACTTAGAACTATTACCGGGGTCCTAACTGGACACTGGCTAGTGAAATATTACCTGCATAAGATTGGACTCGACAACGATCCATACTGCAGGTTTTGAAGGTAGATGAAACTACCGAGCATCTAGTCTGTCGATGTGACGCTTTAGTCAACGCCAGACTGCTTTGCTTGGGTGACACCTATGTGGAACCCGAGCTTGTGGGACGTGCGCGACCTGAAAGGGTCCTTTCCTTTCTAAAAAGGAGTGGGCTATTGGCCTAACACGCCTACTTGGGGGGATAGCACAATGGGCCCCAGTGAGCCTAAGTGCTACCCTTGTCGGGCTCCCCATCTATGTCTATGTCTATGTCTATGTCCTATCAATATTTTACTAGTTTCTACCTATGCAACACTTAATTTTTGGGCATAATTAAAAATAAAATCAGTAAGTACTTTTTACATTTACAAACACCGGCATTTTGTTACGTCATATTGAATTCCGCCAGTTTATTCCTTTTTTCACATTTAATTTTTCCATAAAATTTAATGTCAATTGAATTATTGGCCGCCATTTTGTTGCACCATCTTGAATTCGTGCCACAACTTTACCAGTTTATCTGTACATCACGTTTATTGCTTGCACATAATTTGAAATTAATCTAAAAAGTAGTTTTTTCAGGCCGATTTTTTAAATATTTTATTAGGCCACCATGTTGTTTTGCTATCTTTTATTTATATTAAAATGTTACCAATTTATTTGTAACACTTGATTTTTGTGCAAAATTTGAGGAAAATGGATAATTAGTTTTTTAGTAATAGTTTTTTTAACATTTCACTAGTCGGCCATCTTGTTCCGGAATATTGGATTTTTACCAAAATATTAGCAGGTCATCCCCATACGACTCTTAATTTTTGCCTAAAATGGAAGTTAATCTGATGAGTAGCTTTTCAGCTATGTCGCGAACTGACAGACCGACAGACAAATTGACAGATGGACCGACGGAATTGATGAAACATATTTTTTGGCATCTAAGGACGCTAAAAACCTGAAAATATGTAAAACCTGAGGTGGTTTTTTTCACGATTACAAATATTTTATTTGGCCGCCGTTTTGTTCCGCCATCTTGGATTAAAATTTTCAACAATTAATTTCTTTTTTTACCTACTTAATTTTTACAAACAGTACTTTTTATAATTATATTTAGATCTATTAATTAAACAACTTGACGTTTTCTCCGTTTTTCTTTTAATACATATAAAGCAAAATAGGTTATAATAAAAACTATAGATAGATATTTTTAAACTCGTTTTTAAGTCACCCCGTTAAGTGAACGTTCATGCTTTTTAATCGCTAGCGGTTTGCATCAACTTCGTAAAAGCAATGGCACCTGCACAGCTGTATACATTTCTCGGATTCGTCGGCGCGTTTTTGTAAGCGCAACATAAAAGTTCTGACAAACTGTGCCTCTTCTTGTCTTGTTAATGTTCGGTGATTACACGTAAATCATGTGCAAAGTGTGAAATCAATCGCATAAGTAGTATTTTCAGGATTTTAAACATTTTATTAGGCTGACATTCGATTTCGTCATCTTAAATTCATACTAAAATTTTACCAGTTCATTTTCACTTCACATTTGCCTTTTGTTCAAAATTAGGTGTTAATGGAATAAGTAGTTTTTAATAATATTTTTTTTTAACATTTCACTAGGTCGCCATTTTCCCCGCCATATAACCCTTACTTTTAACAAACATTTTAAGTCAATAAACAATGCAGTTCTTTAGCTATACTGCAAAAAGACAAAGAAAAAGAGAAATACGCCGACAGACAGACAGACACACAAACCGACAGACGAAATCGAGAAAATAAGTCTTTGACCCTGCAATTTGAATATCTGAAAAAATATCAGGGGGTGATTCTTTCACGATTACAATACTTCTTCTTACGAAGGAACTAAAAACATAGCTTTTCAAAATCGAGGGACAACATTTTGAACAGCTTATTTTAAAGAACGATAAGGCAGATGATCGAAATATTGGAAAGAAAAAACATGCAAAACAATAATTCACAATTTCAATTCAATGCACAAAAGCTAAATAGAAGGAACCACTTATCATAAGCAAAACTTACTTTTCATTTCAAGCTCTACCTCACTACAAATTATAATTTTAAATGTCCTGTAGAAGCTACCTTATTAAGAGACTTTTACTGTATGAAGTATATAAAAGTCGCATTCAACGCTGTAATAGTCTCCAATAACATTAAAAGAATGCTTTTCTAAAGCGAGACTTGTCCGCAGTGTAGATATAATAGTATTTTAAAAAGTTTCTATAAAAAAGATACACTTGTAAATTTAAAACCAATTTGCATTAAATGATAGTGATGGGGCAACAGGAAATCCAGAATTTAACACAGTCGACTCTAAGTGAAATACACTTTTTCCAGTGAATTCTAAATAATAAATCTATCTGAAGCCTGTGCTTGACATTTAAAAAAATATTTTCCTCATTTATTAGTAAAATGTGAGTCGGAGTTATTCAAAAATAATCAAAGATAATAAAAATAAAAAATTTCTGGAAAAAATAAAACCAACTTTAAAAATGCATTGATAAGCAAAAAATGACATTTTAAACGAACTTAAAAACTTTACTTATGAAGTAGCCATGTAGATAAACTTACTTACTTTTCTTTAGAATTCATAGCTTTTAAATATATAATATGGTTGATTATATCAAGAAATATCTATTTGTAACTGGTTATTAATTTGACGCCGACTTCATAAGTAAAATTTTTGATGTCCTTTAAAGCGTTATTCTCTTCTTTTTAGTGTGTTTATAAAGTCGATTTAATTTTTAACAAAAAGTTTAAGTTTTTTGTTTTTATTACATTTGATATTTTTTATATTTGTTATTTTATTTTCTATGTTTATTTCTATTCTTATAAACAAATAGATACTAACGAATTTTTGTATATTTTGTACTATTTCTTAACTCTATCAATGGCGCTTTCAAATACAACACACAAAATGGAATCACAAAAACAACCAATCCTCTGGCTAATACCACGATCGGCATTGAATTACACTGTTAATTCTAGACTTTCGTTGGGAGAAATATTAATAATATATTTTTGTTTCACGTTACACCAACGTCACAACAAGATACCATATCCTTGTCTATGGCGGATTAATGAGCTCTAAAAAGAGCGAAATTGCGATCATCCTTTGAATTTTAAATAAATCATTGCGCCTGCGGCATTGCAGAATAAGTTCCAGACAAGGTTCATGGTATCCTTGTTGTGACGTTGGTTTAACGGACATCGCGGAATCTCTTCAACTATATGTTGATGTTTATTGTATATTATATCAAGACAATTTAAATATTTATCATCGTTAACTCACTCACTTTATGTACAAGTGATTAAAGCAGTTTGTCAGATATTGATGTTTTTTCTCATATTTTCTATTACTAGGCATGTCTTTTATAACATAGCGAGTTATCTTTAGTACTAAAACTACTCTGGAACACTGTTTAATAATATGCTGAAAATTCTATTCCAATCCGTTCAGCAGTTGCAGAGAAAATGGCGGACATACACAAATATACACAATATACATACCCACGTACACACATACATAAATAAATTAATGTCCGACTAGTTTATTATTTGACAAATAATGTCATTATATCAACGTTAGTTAAATAAAAAATAACCTTAGAGCATGGTTATAGAAAAATAACGCTCTAGGGCATTAGAAATAATAATATTTTGGTTTATTATTATTATTAAAACTATTTTCTTAATTAAAAAATATTTTACTTAGACGAACATTAAACTTTGAAGGCACCGCGGTTATTATAAGGGAGAATGCTTTCGGTCGACGTATATCCCCGGGCCAGGGGCCCTTGGGAAACACTTCTGTGCCGACCACAAGCGTTATTACTCTTATAACAGCCTTCACATCGTAAGAACTATAATGAAATAATAAATAAAAATAAAGAGTATCAGTTTTTTTAATTTTCATACAATGCCTTACTACTATATACAGGGTGGGCCAATGAAAACGAATCAAACCTGATTTCTCATACGTCTCACATGTTCGCTTAGACCCGTCGATTTTGTTTTCAAGGAAGAGCCTTTATGCATATATTTTCGACCATCTCGTTTCATTCCCCTAGCGGAGGACGACACACCCCTAAAATTTTAAATTGTTTGAAGGGTGAGGTGAAACCTCACTTTAAAGACCCTAAAATTCTCTTTATGCCGCTTCACGTTTTTTCAAATTTGGTTAATAATTTTCGAGAAAATGCAGTTTTACCATCCGTCGAAATCAAAGGAGATTTCTCCGTTTTAAGTTAATCTTGCGTAAATGTAATTTGATTTTTACTTTATTAAATGCTGACCTCCAATTTCCATACAGTAATTCAGATTTTTTGATTTTTTCAAATCGATCTCGGACATTTTGAAATATTTCTGAGGTAATTTGCTGAC
The DNA here is from genome assembly GCA_030620095.1 of Kuschelorhynchus macadamiae. NCBI lineage: Eukaryota > Metazoa > Arthropoda > Insecta > Coleoptera > Curculionidae > Kuschelorhynchus > Kuschelorhynchus macadamiae. Next base: position 577,618 of record JAUTXW010003589.1, read on the forward strand.
ATTTATGGATGATCCGTTGAGGTCTTCTACGAGTTATGGCTCCGTACAGTAAATTTTACTTTTCAGGTGACCCCACAAAAAAAGTTTAATGTGCTTTAGGCCGGTGACTTTCCAGAACACTCCACTGTCCCTCTTCGGCTAATCCACCTATTAGGAAATGTTTCATGCAGATTTTAGGATGGAGGGGTCTTCATCTTCTTGAAATATCAATTCATCTTCATTGTAACGGTCGTTTATCCAAAATTTCTGTTAAAGATCGCATTTTAATACAGTTGGAATTATTTTTCTCCTGTCAGATATCCTGGCAGAAAAAAAACAACCACTCGATTGTCATAAATTCCAGCTCAAACATTTAATTTTCGCGATTCTAAGTAACAACTTCATAGAATAAGTGTAGACTTTCGTCAGATCAATACTGACAATCCAATTCACACGAAATGAACACTCATCCGAAAAACAAGCATTAAAGAGAAAATCAGGGTTATTAATTATCGGGTCAGTCATAACTTCCCAAAATTGCAAACGTCTATCAAAGTCATTTTCGCCTGATTCTAGAAGTAGATGAATTTCATAGGGGTGAAATTTATGGGCTTTTAAAATCCTAAAATACGAGTAGGAGTAATGCCAGAAACAGTTTCTAACTTCCTGGTACTTAAAATTAGGATCGGTGGTGACATGGCCCGAAAGATCAGCTTTTATCGCATCGTTTCCTGCGTTTCCTGAATCTTGGTTACTAGTTCAATAACATATTTTCAGTTCACATGCCTATCGGGATTTTGTTCATTAGTAAATTTAAATGTAATATTAGCGCATCTGCCGTTTCCAAAATAAAGTTTAATTATTATCGACATTCTTTTCTCAACTGAATAAACGATTCTGTATCAGAGCGAAAATCCAAATTCGTAATAATACCCGTAATGTTAAATGTACCTACTACGAAGTACAAACAAAATAAATGGAAAATAGTGTTAGGTTTTTACTCAACGTAAATAAATAAAAATATCTTTATAAAAAATTACTGAACAACATAACTTGGAATTCGAATATCATCAAAACTGTAAACAGGGCGTCGAGAATTTTTAAATAATCTAACTGCAAATATATAATTTTGAATAGAAAATTGACTCTTACATGGGTCTGAAAACAGTACTATTAGAAAACTAAAAGGGCACAATAAAAACAACTAAAAATTACGATATCAGTCAAAAATATCGATTTTTTTGTTTTCGACTTGTTACCATCTTGCAACAGCATTTTTTCGAAAACTACTGAAAAAAATTTGAAAAAGTAGGAAGGGTTATAAAATGAATTTTGTTACCTTTAATAAAAGGCCACACTTGACGCTTCATCCGATTTTAAATTTAAGGGGTAAGTCTCACGCTCGCTAGGGGATTGAAACGACAGTGTCGAAAATACTTCGACGATCGATTGTTACGTTTCCGTTGGCCCTGTATATAATTAAAACTATATAGATTTTATACCAAACAAAAGGAAATTAATTATGTTAAATGTGTCATTAAAACAAGCAGTTTGGAGCTTCACGTCATTGTGGGTATTTGTGCTTATAGCACTGTAATAGAACTATCAGCGTGAACATTTTATTGGTGCAATAAAACCATTTTTATGGTACCATTAATTTGAACTTCTTTCTTTAATGGGCAATATCTCTTATGATTTTTCTTTTTATCAGAAAATAGGAATAAAAACCTAACCATTAGTTGCGAATAGGCAATATAAATTGCAGTACATTTTAAACACATAAATTTGCATTAAAAAAATTATTTAGCTATTATTAAGTCGTTCGACAACAATTAGTTCCATTTTTATATTTTAAACAAATACTAATTTAAAAGGATTTAAGGTTGAACTCGATTCTTTCTATAACCACCCAATGCTGAGAATTACAATTATGGTAAAAATTTACAAAAAGGAGTATTTCATATAATACAACAACGTTTATTTTCAACTAAGTGGTGATTATAATTTGCTGAAAATTTAAACAATTTTAACATTTTATGTAATTAGACAAATTATTATAAGAATACCCAGGGTGGAATCTATAAGTCCATATTAATAACTCATCACAAAATTGGTTATATTTACATTTTCGCCATCTTAGAAAGTGCCCAAGAAAATGAAATAATTGCTTGATAGGATTAATTAGTCAATAACTCATCACATTAATACAATATAATACTGTAAGAATAAAAAAACAAAAGTATTCTAAATATTGACCTTTCGCGTCCTAAAAATATGACAATTATTAAACGACAATCTTGGGGCGTGCTTCCTTATGGAGGTGAGCAAGATCAGCATGATGGGCGAAAACACATTAAGCGTACTTTACAAGAAGGCATGCGAAAAGCTAATCATTGAAACCGAAAGAACAAATTAAAAAACTAAATATATTCTGATAATTAAAAATAATTCAATACTAGATACAGCAAAACAGATTATACTCTGAATAGACGATTCGTCCAATATTATAATAGAACACCCCCTAAATGAATCCTAATATGTATTTTGTAGTAGAATTGGGATCCTTCAAAAGATTTTTGCGTAGCTCAAACCCAGAGTTGCCAGTTCGCGATACATTGCATTCGATACGCTATTGAAATTCGTTCACCATTGGTTGTTGGCTATTATCGAGTTATAACATTTTCTTAATTCCGTCAATCTACTGGGCTATTTGGGGAATAGCTAAGAAATTACTTAACCTGTTGACTGGTAATATTTTGGTAAAAATACAATTAGACAGAACAAAATGGCGTCTAGTAACGTATTTAATAAATACTGCTAAAAAACAGCTTGTCCAGTTTACCCCAAATTTTGCACAAAAATCAAGTCTTATATAAGGGATAAACTGGTAGATACAGTTTGGTAGAGTACGTCTATATGTTAGAACAAAATGGCGCCCTAACTACATTGTTACAATATCAGTATCAAAAAACGATTTATTCAATTGAGCTGAAATAATGCATACAAATAAAGTGTAAAGCAGAGATGAACTGGTAAAAATGTGTTAGCTCTATATCATAAAACGAAATTCGCCCTAATTAAATATTAAAAAGTTGGTACAATTCCATTTCCTAGGATAAAACCTTATTTTTATAGAAAAAAAATTATAAATGTTATAGTTGATATTTATAGATTTAGTAAGTAAAGTTATAAAAATTAAAACAAAATGGTATGCTGGAATATCAAAGCAGTCAGTGGTTTGATCCAAGTAGGTATGATAAGCGAATGAATGTTTGTATTTACTATTGTACGTATTTTAAATCTGGGCAAAAATGTTGTAGGGAAGAAAAATGTGTATTTTTTTGCTTGTTATTTGGGTGAATGAAGCAGGTGGATTGTAATAAATCGTTATTTGTGCATGCGCGAAATAACTATTCAAGAGAACGGTTATTTTTGGCTGGATAAGCACAACATAAAAATGTGGAAAAACCTTTAGAAAACTTATACAAAATGAAAATGCAGAAAATAAATATTGAAAAATCGGTAAGTTGGTTAGTGGAGAGGTCTTTTCGTAACGAATTCCACCGCACACACAGTGAGCAAATATATTTTCCTTTTCGTAATAAAATGAGAGTTTATTACAAGTTAAGAAACTCTGTTTATCAAGAGAAATGACACATATGAATATTTATATAATGTGGATACATTTATTATTAAAAAACTATATGAATATATAAAATGTGTTAATATATAGGATTAAATCTGTTACGAAGGAAGTTCCGGTGTGAAGGCCAATTTACCCATTTTTTTTATATTGTATTTCTAAAGAAGTAGACCTAAACTTACGCTTTTGGCAATACTGTGTCAAATATTGTTGCATAAGTGTTGTCGAGTAATTCAAGGGGTGATTTTTTTCAAAAAGTCAAAAAGTGCCTATGATTATTTGTTTCCGAGATACAGAGTGTTGAAAGTGCTTGGTCTAATAATATGATGGTAATACAATGTTTTTCTTATCAACATAACACCAGTGGCATGCATCTGTGTTTTTTAAACGGACAGGAAAATATATTACTTAAATATTTTAGAAAGTTTTCTTATATTTTTGGATAATATGACTTATGTTGGTTTAAAAAGTTATCTTACAGCTTTGTTGTAAAATAAACCGTTTTCGAGGAAAATAAAATCAAACACGGAAAACAATAAACTTCTATATAAATATAATAAAATTCGAATATAATAATAAACTTAAAAAATGCTTAAATTAAATGTTGTACACGTCCACCACGTGGCAGTAAACCTGCTCCATTCATTGGTTTTCTAACATTTCGGAGAATGCATGGCGCGTACCTAATAATTTTAAATATTCAATATTTCGGTTCCGCGAATCGTTTTCGTCTGCAATTGGTCTTGTATACACTAATAATTTTAAATAACCACAAAAAATAGTTCAAGGGATTCGTATCAGGTGAACGTGGAGGCCATGCTTGCACTGCTAGATCTTCATTTGTTCTTCTCGAATTACGGCTTATCCTCCGATGAGAAAATATTGTATTTAAGTACTGCCTTACTACAGTGCTGGCGCGCGCACCACTGTGCATATTACATGTTATGCCTTAAATTAATTGGTACATCTTCTAATAATACTAGGAATAAAGTTTGGAGAAAATTAAGTACAGGGAGGAAATATGGCTCAATAAGAAGGTCTCCAATAATTCCAGCTTAAATGTTAAATGAAAATTGGTGCTGGAATCTACACTCTACTATAGTATGTGGGTTTTCTACGGCCCCCAATTGGTTATTATGGAAACCCATTACTGAGTTTCTCCAAAAATTGGCTTCGTCGGTAAAAATTATTTGAAGTGTTTTCTTCAAGAATATTTTAACTCGGGCAAATGTTTAAAGATCCCATTCACAAAATTGTAGACGAAGGAGAAAATCTTGGGGTAGCAATGTTTGGACACACTGGGTATGATACGCATATAAATAATAATACCTTTGGATACGCTATACAGTTTTATCGGACACATCTAATTTTGATGCAATTTTTTGTTTTACTAGTTGATGGGTTTTCTTCAACTTGGCATAATACTTCGTGCTTTATTGGCATTTCATCCATGCGCGAGACCATAATAGTAATATACATCGGATTTTTCTGCATTCGTAAACTCAGCCATAATTATTTGAGACAATAGGATTTAAAATTCTAAAATCAGTTGAACAGAATGCAGGTATTTGCTGGTGTTTGACGCCTTGACTTTTTATTTTTTTGCTTTAGAGTGTTTGATTTCCTTTTCCTCGAAAACGGTTTAACATGCTTTTTTAAACAAGCATAATTCAGGTTATCCAAAACCGTAATAAACATTTCTAAAATAAGTAGGATACTTTCTTGTCCGTTGCCCATCATTATTTACCATCATATTATTAGACCAAACTATACAGAGACACATGTGACTTCTATAAGTTTCACTTCTATAAATTCTGTCGTTCAGAAATAGTTTAGAATTTTTTTTAAATCTCTACTTTCAACATAAACAAATAATTTTAGAATATATTTTCAGGAAATGATCCTAAGAATTACTCCTTGAAATTCAAGACATCACTTAGGAAACACCCTGTATAGAGAATGCAATCAAGTAAGACAATATATTGATAAGATAACTAATTCAAAAACGAACAAATACATGACTTTAGTAAGGTAAGCCTGTCTTTATGTTAAGCTAGAAATTTACACTCTGGCTTATCTACCTATATTTAGTTGAGACGTATGTTTTGTTCTAATTCTAAAAAAACCGGGAAGTTAATGGCTTTCTTTAGCCCGTCTTGCTGGCGTTTAACTAAAAATTGACACTCTTAGTTATCTTTCTATATATTTAGTTGAAACCTATATTGTATCTTTTCACTGGATCTACTGCAGAAATTCCAGTTCCGCAAATTTAACATATAAGAAATCGTATAAATACTCGAAGAGATTTTTCTTTCGGTGCAGCAAATTGATCGCTTAGTTCGACTCAACATTTAAACGTTGGTGAATTAACAAATCGCCTTTTTATTTTACTACTTGCCCTGAAGTTGATAAATAGTTTTTGTCTTGAACTTCCGGTGTATTATGAAATGGGTCCAAACCCACTCGTATCTAGTTATTGTCGTTATAAAATAACTCTTAAAATGTTTATTCAACGTGACTTAACGATTGTCAATTGTGATATTTAAAAAATTAATGTTTTTTTTGAACTGTGTAGTTTTTACCATATTCGTTTACTTTGTTACTTTTGCCCAAGACATACAAAGTAGTCTCTCTCTAGGCCAAGAAGCCTTGTTTTATGATAAATAGGTGATCTCAAAACAAATCTGCGTATTGGCGTTTTCCTCTTTCAAAAATATTGACACGTTATAATCACCTTGATTTACTGTTGCTTTCTAGTTTTTTGAAAAAAATTGTCTCCAAGCATAATTTCTACAATTTTAGAATTTGAATTGAAGCTGGGAGAATAGATTCCTGCCCAATAGTGTGTGCTTTTTTCATCTAGCTGTCTGATACCAAACTTTGTAAAAAGGTAGTAAAACTTTTTCATTTACAGGCAAAGTTTTGTTTTTATAAGATTTTAAGTTATGGCAAAAAAATCGGTAAATTTACTTTACTCGGAACATCCCTTGTTATGAATCTTTCCTTTTAGTAGAAATAGTGAAGTGTGACCCAACTTGGTTCAATACATAGTCATTTAGTAATACATATATACTATCTTTTTAAATATTTTTATTGGCCGCCATTTTGTTCCATTATACTGGATTCCTACCAATATTTTACCACTATCTAGCTATGCCACACTTGATTTTTGAGCATAATTTTAAAAAAATTCAATAGAAGTAGGGTTTAATTATCGCTATATCACACTTAATGCTTGCACAAAATTTGAAATTAATCTAATGAGTAGTTTTTCTCACTCCGATTTTTTAAATATTTTATTAGGCTGCCATTTTGTTTTGCTATCTTATATTGATATCAAAATATTGCCAGTTCATTCCTATGTAACACTCGATTTTTGTGCAAAAATTGAGGAAGTTGGATAATTAGTTTTATAGTAATATTTTTTTACTGTTTCACTAGACCGCTATCATGTTCCGGCATATTGAATTTTTACTATAATATTACCAGGTCATCCCCCTCAACTTAAACTGCGCCGCGAACAGACAGACGGTCTGACGGAATTAATAAAAATATTTTTGCCATCTAGGGACGCGAAAATATGTAAAACGTCAGGATCATGTTTTCACGAGCACATAGTATTTTATTTGACTTTGTTCACCATGTTAAATTAGTACTACAGTTTTACTAGTTGATCTCTTTACCACAATTAGTTGTGCACACAATTTAAAATCAGTCCATTAAGTAGTTTTTTCAGGCTGAATTGAATTCGTGCAAAAATTTTAACAGTTGATTCCTACATAATACTTGATTTTTTTATAAATTTCAGATAAATCGGATAAGTAGCTTTTTAGTAATACTTTTGTTCATAAGGTCGCTATTTTGTTTTGCCATATTAGATTTTTACCAAAATGGTACTAGGTCATTCCCATATGACTCGTAATTTTTAACCAAAATTTGAAGTCAATTGGGTATGTAGTTTTTTAGCTATGCCGCGAATAGGCAGACCGACGGAATTGAGAAAACATGTTTTTCGACATCTAGGGACCCTGAAAAGTAAAGTTCTGAAAAATCTCGGGGAGTGATTTTTTTTACGATTACAATACATCCCTTTTACGAGGGAAGTAAAAATTATTTAGTCGCCATTTTGATCGGTCATATTGAATTCGTTACCAGGCTATCTCTATATCACACTTAATGCATGCACAAAACTTTAAATTAATCTAGTAGTTTTTTTAGGGCCGGTTTTTGAAATATTTTATTAAGGTGCAATTTTGTTTCGCTATCTTATATTCATACCAAAATCGCACCAGTTCATTCCTGTGTAACACTTCATGTGTATGCAAAATTTGAGGAAATTGGATAATTAGTTTGTCTAGTAACGATTTTTTTAACGTTTCACTAGGCAGCCAACGTGGATTTTTACAAAAAATATTACGACGTCATTCCTATGTGACCTTTAATTTTTGACTAAAATGAGTAGTTTTTAACCATGCCTCGATCTGACAGACAGACAATCCGACTGGCGGACTGAAGGAATTGATAAAACATTAAGGGATGCTAAAACCTAAAAATATATTATTATGCCGCCATTTTGTTCCGCCATCTTGAATTAGTACCACAACTTACTAGTTCATCTCTATGCCACAGTTAGTTATGCCACACAATTTGAAATCAGTCTATTAAGTAGTTTTTTCAGGCTGAATTTTTAAATATTTTATAAACCCCTATTTTGTTCCTCCATCTTGGATTCACGCCAAAATTTTATTAGTTGACTTCTACATAATACTTGATTTTTATGCAAAATTTGTTCACGATTACAATACTCCCCTTTTACTTTTACGAGGTTTATTATTGGTCTCGCTCTCTCCATGTGGCGTTTAATCTTACTAGATTCAATACTATCTGCCACGAAAATGTTAGTACAAATCACATACAGAGACTATTCTTAGCAATTGACTTTAGTTTTTGTAAATCCAACATTTAAATATTTTGAACCTTCGAAAAACTTACATGCATGAATAATAGGACGAGGTGAGCAGCAATAAAAAATTGATCAAACAATAAGAGCGAAAAATTTTTTTCAGAAGGGGCTAACTAAAACTGATATGGAAAATTACACCGAGATTCTATAAAAAGGTTTAAGAGCTTGACAAGGTAATTAAAGCTATTAGTCCACTAATTATGGTTTGCTTAATTTACTGTCATATTTTATATTTGTGATACAAAAATTATTTGTTACGTGGTCAAAATGATGACTTTTTTAGAGAATACGACTATGGATGTTTTTTTTCATCTTTGAAATATTGTGGAATACGGAACGCTTAACCTCTGCCATATTTATAATTACTTTAATTTGAAATGCATTCTTCATGCACCAAAGTGGGATCACAGCTCCTTCACTAACAATATATATGAAGAGCAATTAGCGAAGCATAAACTTTCTCTAAGGTCAACAACCCTACCCCCCGATTGCTTATGTTCAAAAGAGGTTAAATCTCAAACGAATCCGCAATTATGTAATATAAACAAAGTTATTTTTTTGGCGCGACGTCTACTGGTTCAATGGTACGGTACTGGAATAACAGTGCAAAGATCCTGTTCTATCCCCTACGTGCGATGTCTTTTTTTAAGTTTTTTTTTTTAAATAATTTTGAATGTAGTGTGGTGAAATATATATATTTACAGTAAAACAAGTTATGGATTGGTTTCAAATTTAAACGCTCTGTACAAGCAAATTACCATTATGAAAACCCAAAAAACATCTGATCTTGTAAATTGTTAATAAATTTTGTACGCAGGTTTCGGAAATGTTAATAAACGGACGGCCACGACCCTATTTTATTAGCGTAGTAATTTTTTAAGTTATACGAATTTTATTGCCAATTTAAATTTTTGTTAGATAACGTTTTAACTTTATTGTGGAAAAGTTACAAAATATTCTTAATCAGAATTTTATCTCCTTTTAAACATGTTCTTATGAACAGAACGAGTAGTACCAAACTAAAAATTGACGTCTGGACTATCCTTTTCCATTATCTTAACTATGCTCCCGATAATCGTTTTGAATTTGTACAATATGTTGCCGTAGCTAGCAAATGTGAATTATTAAAGGGCTCAAAAATAAGTCACGTTCAGATGATTGAGCCGAATTCTTGATTTTAATGGAATATGTAAATAAGTTCGAGTAGTCTGCCGGTTAGCAGCAGTTGCTGCCCATCTATTACATTTTACATGCAAAATGTGGTGAAATTGGGAATTAGACCAAAAGTAAATATGTCCGTTATATATTCCGGAAGATTGAGCAATTTCGTAGTTACTTTTTCGCAAATCTGGTGTACTTTTTATTTATATTTTTTAATAAAAGTATAGCAGAAAATTATTATATTATTAAATTTAAAAAAAATCAACAACTCGTTAAACTGTTAATAATTTGAAACGAAACTGGACATAATATGAATGTCGGGTTGCTGTTTTAAGGTAAATCGTTATGCGTGAACCATGGTCTTGGCCTTCTATTATTTAAAGGGAGCGTAAGAAATAAATTTGGAATAATTTGAATATTGGTAGCCTCACTCACTCACCGAAAACATGTTGATAATGCGGGCGTTATTTAATACTCGTAGAAAAATACATTTAAAGAATATACAAGTGTGGCCTGTTAAAACAGCTCGGACAAAATAGCCCCGTTTGCTGTTAATTTATGTTTTTTTAAATTTTGTTTAGCCTTAATGTGCTCATTTCTTAGTTCTTTTAGTTCTAATTGGTTTTCCTACATAAAACATGTTAATCTGTTAAAAATAAAACTATTTTGCCAGCAAGCTATTTTGATAGAGCTAATTTGTCGACTGGCTATTTTGTCGGAGGCTATTTTGCTGGAGTTGTTTAGTCGGCTGGCTGTTTTGTTAGGGATATTATGTCGCGTGCTATTTCGACGTCGCTAAGTCGGAGGGGTCAGTTCGTAGTGGTTATTTTACCGAAATTACAGGCTATTTCATCGGGGTACCATATCCAAAATTAATTATATTTTTGCATGTATTATTTTCAAAGTATTTATTATTGCCTTCCTATTTGATGCATGAAGTGTAGGTTAGAAATTACCAGTAAAGCAAAATTAACTCTTCTTGGAATTTGTTTGGATTTCAGCTACAATAGTTATACGATTTGTCTTATCTTATCTTTTATTAATAACAATTTTTTGAAATGAGACATCGTGTATAATACTATTTCATTAAATGAGCCAATTGTAAGTATACAGTGTATCCCAGGATAAGTTAACAAAGAAGTGTAAATGATCAAACATTTTTAGACGAAAATTGACCATTTACAGTCTACGCCTACTTGATTAGAAACTGCATTCAGTCATACTTTTATTTTTAAAATGTCAAGTATGCCTTAATAGCGAAGATATTTTTATTTTCTGTGTAGTAAAGTACACTTTTTGTAAAAGATAGTCAAACATTTTTTGAGAAAAACTTGTTTAGAATTATTGGACATTATGCATACATCTCAAATATCGAAATTTGAACAAATTGGAGGACTTTAATCATTTCGACATTTTGTCTGTCTAATCTGAATGCGACTCCACAACGATGGTTTGCTTATTGTGCTGGTAAATGCACTTTCTACTTGAGTAACATAAATCTCTAAGAGCCACATTTAGATTAGAGAGACAATTTCGACATGTACGCATAATGTTCAATTCTAAAAAACTTTTTTCATAAATTTTTTTACAGGAAATGTACCTTATCTATACATTTATAATAATATATTATTTATCATATAATTAAATATTGTCTCTGTCGAGGCCTGTTCGAATTTTCATAGATGAGAGTGTAACTGAAATCACTTTCTAAACAAGCAGGCCTAGATTGCAAAGCGTCGAATCATTTACACTTCGCCTATCCTGGGATACACTGTATATGAATATACCAGGTTTGAAACTTTAATCTTTAAAGTCGATAAAAAAATTCACAAAACCAATGCCATAACTATTAATTTTACATTGTGTTAGTATACTCTCTCCCTGTAACGCATTGCGTTTTGTGACAGGGTTGTAATTATTTTTCTTTCCTTCTGTTGTCTTTAAAGATAAAGGTACCAAATCTGAAATATTTACAATCGGAAAATAGAGACCCATTTTATGAAGTAATTATAATAATATTCAGAATGTCCCATTTAAAAAATATAGTTGTGTATGTATGTATATTTTTCCACTTTATAATTTTTAAATTTTGAATTGAATTTTGACGTTCTTGAAAGGTAATATAACAAAAATTTTACAACTTTTGGATTTAAAGTTTTTTTTGTATCTTCTATAGTTTAAGCTGTAGGTAGGTGTCATTGAGTATTATGGCAGGCTTTTTGTTAATTTTGCCAGTTGTCTTTAAATATAAAGGTATCAATTCTAAAATATTTATAATCGGAAAGAAGAAGCTCATTTTATGAAGTAGTATTAACATAAGATGTCTCTTTAAAAAATATATTTTCTACTATTTAAATATTTTTTAAAAATGTAATACAATACAAATTCTACAAACTTTGTATATAATGTATTTTTGTATATTCTATAGTTTAAGCTGTAGATATGAAAGTAAATAAATGAAGACCCTGTAGTTACTTGTTTTATGATAACTATAGGCTTTAACAACAGCAATTTGTATTAAGTTTTAGGTATCAGCTTTAGAAAATCTTTTGGACCATAAACCTATTGTCATTACAGCCACCTTCATATGTGTTCTAGGTTCTGTTATCCTTGTGGTATATCTTAGAAAATTATATTTGCTTAATTTTAACGTCACCTAAATTATGTTTCATTTAGGAAATGAAAGCACATGATTTGTAAGAGTTTCCTGTTTATTTTCGAAAATGTAACATACATTTATAAAGAAAATGTTAAGAACTTATTAATATTTTAGCACTAGAATCTACTTAAAGGTGATTTTATAGACACAGACGTCAAATGCTATTCTATGAGATTCGGCAAAATATAGCCAGCTTTGGAACATTGTTATAATTTTATTATTTCTTTGATAACTGTCAAACAGTTGTCAAAAGTAAGGTTTTGTATCAAAGTAGAAAGATACAGAATTAACCCGCTCAGAACCCAAAAAATATATTTGTATTTACATATTGTATTTACATATTGCATGTTAATATTTTTTTAATTACAAAACAAGGTAAAATAGCTACCTCCGAATTGTCTATTTCTAGAATAAAATATACATCATGCACTTCTATTTTACCCTATTATATTTAGCATCAGAAGTAATATTTTGTATTAATGGATTATGGAAGTTGCGTGTTTTATTTCTAAAGGCCGTTTTACATGCTGCAATTCTTTCTTGTCTACTGTTTGTTAAACATTAAGTAAAAAAGCAAAAATTGTTGAAAATTTTGATTTTGCCGAACAAAATGGTGGCTTAAAAAAGTATTTAAAAATTCAGCCTAAAAAACTAATTGTGGTATGGGGATAAACTAGCAAACCTAGTAAATCTCCTTCTCAAGTTCTAGCGTCTCTAGATGCCAACAAAATGTTTCATCAATTCCGTGGGTCCGTTTGACAGTTTGTCTGTCGGGTTGTCAGTTTGCGACATAGCTTAAAACCTACTTATCAGATTGACTTCCATTTTCGGCAAAAATTAAAGGTCATATCGGGATAACCTGGTAATATTTTGGTAAAAATCCAATATGCCGGAACAACATAGCGGACTAGTGAAACGTTAAAAAAACTATTACTAAAAAAACTAATTATCCAATTTCCTCAAATCTTGCACAAAAATCAAGTGTTAGGAATGAACTGGTAACATTTTGTTATGAATAAAAGATAGTAAAACAAAATTAAGTGTGATATAGAGAAAAAACTGGTAAAGTTGGGGCACGAATTCAAGATGGTGTAACAAAATGGCGGCCAATATATTTTTTTAAATCAGCTTAATTATTCAATTGACTTTAAATTTTTGCAGAAAAATTAAATGTGATATAGGAATAAACCTCGGGGTAAACTGGCAGAATTCAACATGACGTAACAAAACGCAGCTGTTTGTCAATGTAAAAAGTGGTTATTGAATTTATTTTTAATTATGCCCAAAAATCAAGTGTGGCATAGGTAGAAACTTGTAAAATATTGGTAGGAATCCAATATGATAGAAAAAAATGGCACCCAATGAAAATGTTTAAAAGATAGTAACGACGATTATACTGAATTAAATTGGACCTGTATTCACTATTCTTAATCAAAGAAAAGATTCATAACCAGGGACGTTCCGGGTAAAGAAAATTTGCCGATTTTTTAATAGATGGCCAGTAAAGTAAATACTACAGCATTGCCGTCCGTACTTGAAAGATTGATATAGTCGCATGCAAACACTTTTAAAGAACTATTTTTTGTCATTATTGGTACATCGATATTTTTATATTCTTCGATCTTATCAGAAGTTACATTAAGCAAAACTTTATTAATATCCTGGATACAATTTGCACCTTCAACCTCATTAAGATATTTTTGAGTAAATAATTTCTTGAATGCCTTACGAAATTGTGTTGGGGTTGGATTTCTCGAATTTCCGCCACAGTTTCTTATCAGACCAAAAAAAAATTCGAGGCAATCCTGAGTAAGGTTTCTTGTTAAAAGAAATGAATAATTTACGCGTTTTAAAGTTTTCCAAATAAAGATAGAGAACAGAGTTAATCGTAATTTTCTAGCCATTTACCAAACACAAAACACTAAGTAAATTGATAATTGCTTATTTTAATTTTTAAAAAATAAAAAAACTACCCTCACGTCGCGCGCCGGCAAATATTAAGACAATTGGTATATATTAATTTTCGGTGGTATATTTCAATATTTTATTCTACGACGGACAACCGGTATATGCATCTCGCCCAGCAGCGACTTCGAGAGATCGAAAAAGCATAGCATCCGATATTCGAGTGAGATAGGCATAACAAGGGTAGGAGCTTCCAGTGCTCATTCTTGTCTTGTTAATGTTCGCTGGTATTAGTCAGAAATTCTAATAAACTGATTACGGTTAGATAGGTAATTATTAAACCATTGGCATGTCTTGTAACTGAAACCTATGTATTTAGGTTTGGCTAAAAGCATATCATGATTTAAAGTATCAAAAGCTTTAGCTAAATAAAGTAAAATTACATTAGTAGCAAATCCATTATCCGAATTCTCTAATTGTTTTCTTATAAAAATTACAGAAGGAAACAGAAAAGAAGATGGAAAACTCGTATAAAATTATGAATTTTAATGGCAGATATCTCGGAAACAAAAAGTCGACGAAAAAATGTGACTTCTGATTCGTTATCTGCGGTCGAAAAAAAAAACACGGATTGCATTGTTTTTTAGTCTGTATAAAATTTTCTGTCAAATATATATTTATATTAAATTATTGTCGTTGCGCATCGTTTTGGCGAAATTGCCTCTTCAAGACTACGTCTCCCTCAAATAAGGTACTGTACGGGACTTTCTTTTAAGAAAAAAATCACTTTACAACCAATTGCAATTTTGTTTTATGAAATTAAAACTAAGAAAATTCCTAAATCGATATTTAAGATAAAGTTTAAATAATTTTTGAAAATAAAAAGGATAATGAAAGACAACAAATTAGGTAGAACATCTTGCCAGGGGTATACGTCACAGGTTTATTACAGAACTGTCTCTTTAAATTGTCTTTCATACTAACGGCCGTCGATTATTCACATTTATAGTCCTTTCTGCTTAATAGAAAAAGACATTTCCAACGTTTTCGGAACACCGAAGTTTATCGTGTCATTATCATTTTGCCGAATATGCAGATTAGTTAAATTTGAACGATTGCTTCATAATTATCGTGCATCGACTTGGAATTGTTTAAACAAAGATTAAACAAATTACTTTATTACAAATTAAAATTAGTTACTTTTTTCGTAAAAATAAACTTGAAAATTATATTTTATAGAATTATTAAAATGGCGTACTGTGCCATTATGACAATAATTGTATGTAGTTGCAACTTTTAAATAAGACCTTATAAGTTTTTCTTTCTACTACCTTTAATAATTCTGAATAGCATTTCATTTTTGATGTGACGCTCGAATATATCGAAGCAAAGCAAAGAATAGTGTCCAATAAAGTTCTACATTTATACTCATAACTTTCTTATACAACGTGGAGAATACCTTGAACGCTGAGATGGTCAATTGTGAGGTGGGTTGACAAAGCGATATTAAAGTTTCTAACAAAAAAGAATTAGGGAATCTTATTTAAGTAGAAAATAAGTAGTTTTTTTGTATCGAGTTCTACCTGAAACTTTATTCAATATCCGTTACTTTACATCAGATAGCCGGAATTGAAAAACTCTATGGTTATTTGCCAAGGCTGATATGTAATTTTTTAAAGATTTTCAAATGTTTCGTTCATGATACCTAGTTTTATTCAAATGTTTATATGGCAAGATTAGATAAATATAAGTAGTATTCATTTTTTAATAAACATTTCTGAAGGAATCAGAAAAGAACGTGAAAAACAGCTTGTATAAAATTATGAATTATGGTGGCAGATATCTCGGAAACAAAACGTCGCCGGAATAATGTGACTTCTGATTTGTTATCAGCGGCCGAAAAAAAAATACGTATTATATTGTTTTGTAGTTTTTATAGAATTTTCCGTGAAATATGTATTTCTATTATATTATTATTGTCACGCATGGTTTTTGGCAAAACCAAGAGTACATATTTCTTGAATAAGGTAAGGTTGGTTGGTTTTGTTTTAAGAAAAAAATCACTAATCTAGAAAACAATTGCAATTCTGTTTTAAAGAATTAAAACTAAGAAAATACTTAAATCGATATTTAAGTTAAAGTTAAATTCTTTTTGAAAATAAAAAAAATAATGAAAGCGAACACATTAGGTAGAACATCTTGCCAGGGGAATACGTCACCGGTTTGTTACAGAACTGTCTCTTTAAATTTTCTTTCGTACTAACGGCCGTCGATTATTCATATTTATAGTCATATCTGCTTAATAGAAAAAGACATTTCCAACGTCTTCGTAACAATGAAATTTCCCGGGTCATAACCATTTTGCCGTATATGCAGATTAGTTAAATTGAACGATTGCTTAATAACTATGGGGCATCGACTTGGAATTGTCAAAAAAAAATTAAACAATCTACTTTGTTACAATTGAACTTGAAATTATATTTTATAGAATTACTAAAATTACGTACTGTGCCATTATGATAATAATTTTATGTAGTTGCAACTTTTAAATAAGACCTTATAAGCTCTATATACTATAATTCTGAATAGCATTTCCTTTTTGATATGACTATCGGACATATCGAAAGCGGAGAATTGAGTCCAATAAAATTTTACGTTCATACATATAACTTTCTTATACAACGTGTGCAATACCTTGAACGCTGAGATGGTCAAGTATTGATTGTGAGGTTGTTCGACAAAGCAATATTGAAGTTTTTAACAAAAAAGAATTTTAGGATATTTAAGTTGAAAATAACTTAGTAAACTAAGCAAGGGACTACGGAGTAGTGATGTTTAATAAGAAAATTTTTATATCGAGATTTTTCGTCCATGATTCTTAGTTTTATTCAAATTTTTTATATGGCAAACTTAGATAAGTGTAGCTAAAAATCTGTAAATAAGATTACATATTAAGTTTACACGTGTACTTTCAATCTTTGACAATACTTGTTTAGACATTACAGTCGAACTTTTCGTCCACGTTCTCCAAATACCAAAACATGCATTTGCACTTCACGGTAGTAGAACGCAATAATACAGCCACGGTCGTTATTGTATCTAAAACAACTACTACTACTACAGCCCGTCTCTAGGTGAAGAATGTTACCCATTCAAGTACTAACTGCGCGCGACGATGCTTTACTTTGATTATCGTCCGAGATCGGACCAACGCCACTGCTAATATATATATTTTAAGCAGACATAAATATTTAACATAACTTTTTTAGTACCACGGTTGGTTGCGAAAATAATATTGTCAACTTTATAAAAAAGGTCTTATAATGCATTATAAGTCCAGAGCAGTCCGAGAAGAAATAAAAAAACAAGGCGATTTAAATAAAAGGAACCAATCATTAAAACTACCAACAGTATGGAAGGCAATACATAACCGACAAATCCAAAATCACAAAAAATCAAGCGGAATTAGAGCGACAACAACAGCAACATCCGGAAAACATAAATAGTGACCAACAGCCGCTTAGATACAACCTTCGGTCTCGGGTGGAAGTATAAAAGAAAGCTCGCAGTCGCTAATACTTCAGTCTCTATCCGTACGCGAGAAGGAAAGCTTCGAAAATGCCACATGTGAGTTTGATGATATATATATATATATATATATATATATATATATATATATATATATATATATATATATATATATATATATATATATATATATATATATATATATATATATATATATATATATATATATATATATATATATATATATATATATATATATATATATATATATATATATATATATATATATATATATATATATATATATATATATATATATATATATATATATATAGCTATTAATAGCTTTAAGGTGTTGAGAAAGATCAACAATCTGTCAGTTCCTCTTTTTATTAAAACATACTAACACTGGGACCTGTGATAAAAGGTAGATCAAAATACAGGAGTTCTAACCACGCTACACTACAACTTGTTACTTCTGAACGCGCGTTTCGCTAACCAAGTTAGCATCATCAGTAGATGATATAAACTGTTTACATCAGTTTATATCATCTGCTGATATAGTGTAGTGTAGTTAGAACTCTTGAATTTTGATCAATAATACATATACTTTTTATAAATTTGTTGTAACACATTATTTTATTTGTTTAGTATCTGCACAGACAAGTTTTGAAAGTTTATTGTTATTGAACAATAGCAAAATTGTTCGATTATAAGTGGTTTTGCAAGTCCCACATATCATAATGTATCTTTCATTTTCTACCTTTCCTGCGATGCCAAAGTTTAGTCCGATCTGTATATTTTAAAATTTTTGGTTTGTAAAGTCATACAGCAAAAAACCAAGATATTAATGGAAATAAATCATATAGCACATTTAAAATTTTGTTTAGTTCAGTGTCTTTAGGAACTTTGGTCATCAGCCTATCTATCATCTCCTTAAATAGTTAAATTAAACAGCCACCGCTTCAAAATAATTTCCTTCATTTTTATTAAGTCAAGAATTAACTAGACAATACACAAATACTAGTCAGAATGTACTCATAGAGATAAAACGTTTGTTTTAATAACTTTATTTTCCTCTTAAACATATAATCACATATAATTTACATAAAGTTTTAGTTACGGTAATTATTAAGATAGCTGGACAACTTATCTCCTTTTTCGTATTTAACTAATGGCGAGTTAGTTTCGAAAAACTGACTTCGATATGTACCACTAATCTAATATTGCTTTCCGGTATCAGATACCGCATACCTGACAGGAGGACTAGATGACTTCAAATACATGTGAATATCATATACAAAAGTATCGAGAAGTTATCGTTTACACTCTGCTACTATAAGGGTTTATCGTTTAAGAAACTGAAAGCTTTATTTTAATTATTGGGCTTTCAAAACTATGTAAAACTATTTGATTAATAGTTTAGAAACCATTTAATGAAAAAATAGATAAATGTTTGCAAATTTAAACGCTTTTTATATCTTGTATTCTTGAGTGAAGCATACAGCACCTATATCTTAACTCTGCAGAATATACAATAGAAGTGAAGCCTGGATTCTCAGTACTGAGCTAACTCCACCACTTTTAAAATAACAGGTTATTAAAAAGGTACTTTTTGAATAAGGAAAAATCTAGGTTGATCATCACTCAAAGTTATCTGTTGCATATGGATTATGGAGGCTTTTGTTATAGTTGAATTTTTTTTAGTTTACATGATTTAGTGAGAATTTCGAATACAAAATGATATTTTTCCTCCACACATTAACTAATTTGTGCAAATAATTCGCATATCATCACACGTTAAAACCATTGCAAATAAAAGTCTCTAAATCTCAAGTAGCATCAAAAGAAAAATTTAAATCTTCTTTAATTAACCAAAGGTACTTTTTCACTTAGTTGGTTACTATGTGAATTATCATAGTTACTAAGTGGAAGAGTTCTTCGAAGCAAAATCCCTTAATTAACGGGTTGTGGTTTAGCTACCTTAATTCAAACATGATAAATATGATCACGCTTGAGCTATATTTAACAAGCGCATATGTGCCTATACTTAAAACATATTGTAAACTTTTTTTCGTGCGTTTGTGTTAAATGTTAGGAATGGTCCGTTGTACATCATCTCCATCCTACCGGTCTTCGTCAGTGTGTATGCATCATTATACTTCTGTATTGTTGTTTTGTTCGATCGAAGTTAGAATACGGATTAGTTATATGGTACCCAATTTATAGTCGTCATATTTTAAATATTGAGAACATTTAAACGCGTTTTCCTAAGTTTTTTATGCCTAGAGCCCAATACATATAATTTGTTCTAACTTTAATTTAGTAAGTAATGATTGACTTATCCGATATTTTAGCTTCATTGCTAGGAGTATTTTGGGGCCTTATTGTCTTTTGCTCGGATTATGTTTTTCTTTTTTTCCTTTTCGTATATATTTTGGTTTTTTTTTGTTACTGAGCCATACCTACTTTATACAACCATACATCTTAACTCTAAGAATTGGGTGTAATTTATTTAGTATAGTTATAATATGCAAGGTTGTTCGAAAGAAACGCACCAAATTCATATCTTCTCTATGAATAATTTTTCATAAAAACGCGGGAACATATGGTATATATTTTCAGCCCCCTCCTTGCAATTCCTTAATTTGTAGCCACCCCAACATTTTTTTTTTTGAAATGGCAATCTAGGTCTTGTGGGAGCTTTATGAGAAGGTCTTCTAAAACTGAATCTGTTACCACCAAGAACTTAGGGGTCTGCTCATTTCGTTACAGTAAAGCGAGTATACATAAGTTTTTAATTACAATTTATATTAGAAGGGGATTCTTAGAACTCACCAGATTTGGCTTATGTAACAATTGCAAAAAGTGATCTCTACCTTCTACTTGACATGCACCGAGTAAATACTATCAACCACATTTCGAATTCCTTTGGCTTGTAAATGATTAACCCCATCCTTATTTTATCTTGTAGGTCCACAACGGTGTTTGGTGTATAAACACCATCTCCTTCAAATATCCCCATAGAAAGAAATCCAATAGTCTAAGGTCCGGAGAACTTGATCGCCATTCAATGGGAACCCGTTGACCCACCCACCGATTTGGAAAAATTTCGTGAAAATGAGGTGGTGCGCCATCTTGTTGAAACCATATTCTTTCATGGGGAATATCTGGATCACTCTCATTAGGAAACATTATTGCTAATGCAGGTATTAAATCGAATGAGAGGAAATCTAAGTAACGCTCAGCAGTAAGATTTTCTTCAGAGAAATATGGTCCTAAAATTCGGGTATTTATTACGCCAGCCCACACATTGACTTTTTGGAGATGTTGTGTACGTCCCTCACATAGCTACTGTGGATTGATTAGATCAGAATCGATAATTATGTCTATTGATCATTCCATTTAAATCGGAGAAAATCATATTCTGAAAAAATAATCGGAGAAAATCATATTTTGAAATAATATGTTATTATGATTTGTTTTCATCATATCTTTCCATAATTTCTTCCCAGAATTGTAATTTCCTATCATAATCATCTTGAAGAATTTCCTGTAAAACATGCACTTTATACGGGTGATACTTCTGGATCTTTAATAATCTCTGTTTAGAAGCTCTACTTACATCCTTATTAAGCGCAAAGATTTGTCCTTTGTCTCCACAACACAATAACATCAAAATTTCAATACTCTGCCTTTCTGAGAGTACCATAATTCAAAGATGTCCAAATTCCAAAACTACTTACAAATCAATGAGCAAACTGAAAGATTAACTGAATTTATTTGTGTGTGTGCAGATATTTGGCAATAAACGACCAAATGTGGGAAAAATCCTACAATTTTCAATGTAAAAATTGGTGATATTAGGGAGTTGCTTCTTAACGTTTGGGGCAATAATAAATATCACAATCATTTAATCAATCCTTTCAAGATAATTCAATGAAATTTTCCCAAGTCACTGGATAGGTTGATAGGGTTTAATAATTGATGGTAACCAAGGTCGTTCCGCATTACACCATAAGAATCTACTTTCATAGTTCATTTTATTTAAGAACTTATGTGGACTCGTTTTACTCTAATGACATGAGCAGACCCCTAATTTGTTTCTAATATCGGATTCAGTTTTAGAAGGCGTTTTACTGTAATGATATGGGCAGACCCATAATTTGTTTCTAGTGTCGGACTCGATGTTAGAAGAACTTCTGTTATTGGGGCTTCCCAATATGACCTAGGTTGCCATTTGAAAAAAAAAAGTTGGGGGGCGAACAACCATTTAAACCGCATCACGTGTTCCAGCGTTTTTCTTACTCATACAGAAGATAGAAATTTTGTAAGATTCTTTTAAACAACTCTGTATATATATATATGTACCAAAAAATGTATTTAAGATTATAAAGGTTGGTCAAAAAATATTTGTCTATATGTAAAATCTCCATTAACTAAAAACGTTTAAAAATTGGACCACTTTGACTTTACTGGTGTATAGCCCTGTCACTTAGTTGCAATTTGGGCCAAACTGGATGTTTTCTGCATTTTCGTTAGATAAAAAACAGTCAACCACTATTTCCTTTTCTCGCCTTTTTGTTACCGGTTGCGGAAATGTTAAATTGTAAAAATATGATACTCACGGTTTGTTTTTACTCTATGCAAGACACGTCAAAATTATGTCTGCTTAAAAAAATTTCAGCAATCGGATTTTTATAGCTTCCTGAATTTTACTGAAACATTTACGATGACAAAACTATATTTCTAATATTTACTGGGTTCCCCTCTAAGACTGCAAGCCTGCTGGAATCTTATGGATATACTCAAAATTAAAATATACCCCAGGTATTCCTGCAGCAGATCTAATGTTGACGCACCCTGTATATAATTAAAAAAATATTGATGATATATTTTTACTACTTGACAATTGTAAAATCGGTAAAGTATTGGCGAGAAAACGGTCTTGAGTCCCGTTTTAAAAAGGCATATGTAAATTATATTATAACTTTTACCTCTACAAATAAGTATTATTAATTTTTCTTTTAACATTTTGTATTACTTCCATACGATTCGGTTTATAGGAGAAGGTATAAAAGCAGAAAATGATAAATGTTACAATTTTATCTTCGATAAGAAATCACACCGGAAAGCACGCGAATGAAGAAATTAATCAAAGGTGTTATTGGAAAAAGTTTATCATGACCTTAATACGAGACCTTTTCCTTTTCTTAAATTTTTCGATATATTTTGTTTCGTAATAATAAGTGCCATGGTAATATTTCCTCTTCTATAGTATAAATATACAGTTATAAAACTAAGAATTGAATTAAAATAACCATGGCAGAGATCCCGTCCAAATTCGACTGCAACACTTCTAATAGTCCCTATATAACATTTGATAGAGAAACCAAACAGGATAATTTTACTTCATATATCACTGCTTTCGACCTAAAAGCTCAAAACCTATGCAATACAAGCGATTAAACCCAATTACGAATGACGTGGCGAATTTGTCCTCGGTGTCGCATCGGGATCCATCGGATAAATGAGACAGTGTTGCCCCGTCTTAAGGGTTAATTTCCGGTTCACTTTTTAAATATTCTAAAGGCAAATCAATATTCAGTTTTCTAAAAGGGTAGTAGTGTTTACGTTCAATAAAGTAAGAATAAAAATTCCGTATCCATATATAAAAAATCCTTTATCCGAATCTTTCCTTTTATTAGGAATAGAGAAGTGTGACCCAATTTAGTTCAGTACATAGTAATTTAGTAACACATATATACTGTCTTTTCAAACATTTTCTTTGGACGTCATTTTATTCCATCATAATTAATTCGTCCCAATACTTTACCAGTTTCTACCTATACAACACTTGATTTTTGGGCATAATTTAAAATAAATTCAATAGGTGGTTTTTATATTGACATACACCACTATTTTGTTACTCAATGTTGTGTACCAGTTTATCTTAATTTTTCTGCAAAATTTAAAGCCAATACAATAATACGTTTTTTACTTTGATATTTTAAAAATTTTATTCGGCCGCCATTTTGCTCCGCCATCTTGAATTCGTATCACAACTTAACGATTGCGCAAAATTTGATATTAACCTAATAAGTAGTTTTTCAGGCTAATTTTTGAAATATTTTATTAGGCCGTCTTTTTGTTTTGCTATCTTAAATTCTTACCAAAATGTTACCAATTCATCAATTCATGATTTTTGTGCAAAATTTGAGATAAATTAGATAATTAGTTTTTTTAGTAGTGATTTTTTTAATGTTTTACTAGGCCGCCGCCGTCTTGTTCCGGCATATTAGAGTATTACCTGGTCACCCCCCTGTGAATAAAAATTGAAGCAAATCTGATAGGTAGTTTTTAAGCTGTACCCGAACCGGCAGACAGACAGAAAAACCAACAGACGAACCGTCGGAATTAATAAAACATATTCTTTGGCATCTAGAAAATGTTAAAATATTTACAACCTGAGGTAGTGATTTTTTTATGATTAGAAATATTTTATTTGGCTGCCGTTTTGTTCCCCCGTCTTGAACTAGTACCACAGTTTCACTAATTCATATCTCTACCACAATAAGTTATGGCACACAATTTGAATTCAGTCTATTAAGTACTTTTTTCAGGCTAAATTTTTATAATTTAATAAGCCGCCATTTTGTTCCGGAAGTTTGAATTCGTACCAAAATTTTACCAGATGATTCCTACATAATACTTGATGTTTGTGCAAAATTTGAGAGAAACTGTATAAGTAGTTTTTTAATAATATCTTTTTTAACATTTCACTAGGCCATTTTTACTAAAATGTTACCAGGTCAACCTCATATGACCTCCCTTATTCAGGTAAGTAGTTTTTAAGCTATGCCGCGAACAAACAGACCGACAGACAAATCGACAGAATTGAGAAAACATGTCTTTTTGGCACCCCTGAAAAGTATGTCCCTTTTGTGAGGGAAGTAAAAAAGAACTAACCAATATAAAAAACTTTGTCCTCAATTATGGGATTCTGTTTCCATAGGAGGCAACGTCGCACTGGATTTCCGCGATAGCGCAATAAATAATTTATCTATTCTTTGGTTTTAAAAAAATAATGATAATAGGAAATAGTGATAACACGTCTGTGGGAATAGAACTTCGATTAAAAATTAAAAAAAATCCAAATTGGTGAAGTGACGCCCCACATGCATATAGACTAAAACTTGTAGGACCATTCCTTGTGGAAGTATTTTTATATATAAGCAAAAAGGAACATTCATCAGTATAAAAACCGAAACTGGAATAATAATAGATCTTTAAATATTTGAAATTAAAGTCGATGCGTATTGGACAAAAATCTGTTCTTGAATGAGAGTCGAACCCTTACCCTCCGTATCACCAGCATATGACTTTAACCAGTTGCGCTATCAAGGAAATGAAAACAAATTGACAATTTGGGGCCAGGTGATTCTTCCTTTCTGCAACATTCTTCGTGGACTCCTTAAAAACCCACTTAAATGCTATCAGTGCTGTCTTGTACCAAACCTTTTATAGCATTTTTAGTACGTAAGGTAACGTTAGCTTGTCTTTTCTTAGCTTAAGCCTATTACAGACAAATCTGCATAACAACATAGCTTAGACATATAGAAATATCAACCAATCACAAGCGGTACATAAGACACATATTGTATATTACGCTGTCATTTTGTTCCGCCATATTTACCAAAATGTTACCAGATCATCTCCGTACAGCCCTTAATTTGTGACTAACGAAATTGAGAAAACATGTTTTTTTTGGCATCTAGAGCCCTTAAAACGGTATCCTCTAAAACTTTTTCCACTGAACCTTTGCTGTAGGTATAATAGGAGCCGAAATCCCTATATAGAGAAGCAAATCTGGGACACTATATATATATATATATATATATATATATATATATATATATATATATATATATATATATATATATAGGGTATTATAGTTGCATTATTGTTGTTATTGAGCGTTGTGTTCATAGAATTGTGCAGAAATTTGTTGAGAAACCAGTTAGGATAGGAATTACTTAATAGAATGTTATAAAGTTTTTTTTAAATTGCATCTTATATTTTTTAAAAATGCCTACACTAACATTCACAATATAAGTTCTGTTTTATATTGTAGCCTTGAAAAAGAAAACAATAAATTTCCGAAAGCTCGGGGTAAGTAAATAACGAGTTTTACTTCAGCCCTGAGACCGTTACCCCAAGAAATTTTGAAACTTTGTATTCAACAAGTATGTTGTGAGTACCCCCACTCATTATATATATATATATATATATATATATATATATATATATATATATATATATATATATATATATATATATATATATATATATATATATATATATATATATATATATATATATATATATATATATATATATATATATATATATATATATATATATATATATATATATATATATATATATATATATATATATATATATATATATATATATATATATATATATATATATATATATATATATATATATATATATATATATATATATATATATATATATATATATATCGCTTTCTGCGATTTTTATGTAAACTTCCGATACCAAAAATATTCAACTTTTCATAGTATCAAATCTGTTATTTAAAGCTTTGGACACATGCTGAAATTCTATTTTCGTAAAATTAATATTCTGATTATTTACTAATTCGCTTATTTTTAAAACATTACTGTATAAAATATTATCTAACGTATAATTAAGTTTAGTTATGTTAAATGGTATATATGTAGTATTATAATGACTTATTACTAAAGATGGTGAGATATCTTCCATGTAATATCCATTCTTTGGGATTTGTGTGCCTAAAGTGCTCGGCATGAGTTCTCTATGCTCGATATGGTCGGGATCGGTAGTCTGAAGAGAAAGAGAGTTTTTCCTTGATCTTTCTAATTTGTGCTATTACTGAATTTTTCTCTTTGTTTTCTGTCACTTTGTTTTGACCAATTTTACTAACTCCTATGGAATTTTTCACGATTACAAACATTTTTTTTTGGCCTTAGATCATTTTGATCTAACACGACTTTTTTATAAGGATGACCTATGCTATGCGCTACATATTATCCAAATTACTGTTTTGCCATATTAGGCCAATTAGGTTTTATTCGTCTTGATATGAAATCATATATAATAAGTTTGAGAATAAGTCGAAATCGTTTTGAAAACCAATGGATAATAACAAAAAATTACAATAACAGAATTATTAAAAAAATACTTTTCAATAATCTTTAGAAAAGCAATGGAAAAAACAAAACAAGTAGTTGAGGACGATAAATCTGGCAATGTCTTAAGATCAGTTAGAGTGTAGTATCTCTCAAGAAAAAAAACAACATATTAGATTGATTTCACATTTTGTGTAAAAATTAACTGTGATATAGAGATGAACTGGTAGTAGTTTGTAATCGCGAAAAAATCCCCTCTCAGGTTTTTACAGATCTTTACGTTTTAGTGACCCTAGATGCCAAAAAAAAAATGTTTTCTCAATTTCGTTGATCACATATTAAGGGCTGTACGGGGATGACCTGGTAACATTTTGGAAAAAATCTAATATGGCGAACCAAATTTTCCCCTGGTGAAATTTTTAAAAAACTAATTATCCAATTAACTTTAAATTTTGCACAAAAATCAAGTATTGCCTGGGGATAAACTGGTAATATTATGATGTAAATCCAAGACGGCAAAACAAAATGACGGCCTAATTAGCCTAAAAAGCTACTTATTAGATTGATTTAAAATTGTGTGCAAGCATTACGTGTAAATGTAAAATTGTGGTCCGAATTGAAGATGGCGGAACAAAATGGCGACCAAATAAAAAAATTAGATCGTTTTGAAAAAAAATTGGTCTCTCATAGCTAAATGAGCTACGCTGAAGGCCAAAAAAGAGGAAAAAGTTGATTTTAAATTTTGTGCAAGAATTAAGTTTGATTTAGAGGTAAACCGGTAAACTTCTGGTGAGAATTAAAGAT
The DNA here is from genome assembly GCA_030620095.1 of Kuschelorhynchus macadamiae. Taxonomy (NCBI): domain Eukaryota; kingdom Metazoa; phylum Arthropoda; class Insecta; order Coleoptera; family Curculionidae; genus Kuschelorhynchus; species Kuschelorhynchus macadamiae. Next base: position 605,460 of record JAUTXW010003589.1, read on the forward strand.
GGTGGAACAAAACGGCCAACTAAAATGCTTACAAAAATAAAATTTGGTTTTTATTCAATTAACTTCAATTTTTGAATAAACATTAGATATAATATAGGGTAAACTGATAAAATTTTGGTACGAATTCAACATAGCAAAACAAAATAACGGTCTAACGAAATTTTAAAAAGTTAGTGTAAAAGACTACTTATTGTAAATTATGCCGAAAAATAAAGTGTGGCATAAGTAGAAACTGGTAGAATATTGGTACGAATCCAATAATCATCCTTAATGTTACTAAATGACTACGTCCGGAACTGAATTGGGTCAGACTTTACTATTCCTAATGAAATGAAAGATTTGCCCATTTTTTTAATAATAACTGACCAACACATATTTTTACGTTTTACGCAAATTTTTCTCAACATGTTAGTTGAGAGTTTTATTATTAACTTTCCTTATTTATCTTTTACTATGAAACATTTTAAATGAACTGCACATTAAGAGGGACCTCAGTAGGGGCAACAGCACCCCACCTCAGCAAGGGTAACAGTTCTCCTTTCTGTTGACACCGTATAGTAGCCTCAAAACTATCTTACTGCACAATTCACCTAGTACAGTCAATCGTGAAAGTTTATATTTTTTAATATTACATAATAAGATCAAATAATAGTGGCTCTAAGTCAGTTTATAATGCGGAGCTTTTTGTTTAATTATTAAAACAATTTTCCAGAATCAGGTCGACATCATTAAGCTCCATGACCTATTTAAACTACCGTAAAGGGAAAAAGTATTATCGCATGAACAACAGTACAAGGGACCGGATTTCCTCTCTGGAGAAAAGGAAATTTAGCCTCTGTGCTGAGAGATTTAAGATATCCCTGGAAGATTCTATTAGCTTAGGAGCTACTTGTGGAAGCAAAACAACATTTTAACTTTATAAAAATTTATTAAGCTTTAGACTTGGTCAAAAAGGGTTTGGATTAATGTTTTTAAATAAGCGTATAATAAACAACTATAAATTTTTATTTTAAAATTATATATACCTATATCATGTGACTATGTTTGTTTTTTATAAGGAATAAAAATATATTATAAGGGCTTTAAGGCAGTATCGAAGTAAAATTTCCTAACTAAGGAAAATTGTAAGTTCTAAAATCAGCAGGCTAATATGTTTTACTATTGATTTTTTTCGGCACTCTGTACATTACAGGACACATTGTTAAAAAACCTTTTGTTTATTTTTCAAATCCGGCTTTTGTACCATTTTTATAATTTGTCGCATGTACCAAAATTATTCAAGAAACTGAATAAACTGGTAATATTTTGTTACGAATGCAAGATCGCCAAACACAATGATGGCCTAATAAAATATTTTTTAAAAAACAACCTGAAAAACTATTTATTAGGTTGATTTCAAATTTTGTTCAAGAACTAAGTGTGATACCTATATAGATAAATTGGTAAAATTGTGATACGAATCAAAATGATGGACCAAAAAAGCCGGCTAAATAAAATGTTTTAACGTAAATTGTGTTATATAATTGATTTTAAATTTGGCACAAAAACTAAATGTTATGTACTGTGTAAAAAACTACTAACTCAATTTATTTTAAATAGAGTGTGGCATCGTTAGAAACTTGTAAAATATTGGCACGAATCCAATAAAATGTTTAAAGAGGAAACAATATATATGTATTACCGAATAGATATGTGAGAACTAAATTGGGTCACACTTCACTACTCCTAATAAAAAGAAAGATTGATTACGACAGAAGTTCGGGGTAAAGGAAATTTGCCATTTTTTTAAATAATTATTGAAATATTGAAACCTTTGAAAAACATCAACCCGCGTATTCACTAAAAAGGTTTAAGAGTTAGACCATGTCTAGTTGCCATGGTGCTTAAAACTCTTAGTTCGCCAGCTGTGTTTCTCACTGTCATTTTGTAATTGTGACTTTTCGAAAAATTATTTGTTCAATTATTAAAAATGTCACCTTAAACCTTCAACTGTCAAGTTAGACCTGGTCTAAATTTAAACCTCTTCGGTAAATACGGTTGATAGTGTTTTCCAAATGTTTTGTCTCCTTTTAGTTACCCGTATGTTTGACTGGGATAAATTTTATAAATCAATTTTAACCTACGTGTGCTTACCCAACCGGCTTGAAATTTAAGGCATACGAGTTACGAAAAATGATATGTCGGAAACCGTAAAAGAAACAATGTCGGTCAAATTGCTGCAAAGCTATACAATTAAATACTTATTAATAGACCAGCGAGCAATTTACAAATTTCAGAGTACTTCCGAAGTCGTAAAATCGTAAAAAACCGAAAAAATAACTTTGTTTCCATTTTTTTGATAAAATAAGTAGATATACATTTTACAATTTTATTTCAACATTGTATCCCCTATAAAATTATAAACACACCGAAAAACATGTTTTCTCAATTCCGTCGGTCTATTTGTCTGTCTCTCTGTCTGTCTGTTCACGGCATAGCTTAAAAACTACTTACCCGATTGACTTCAAATTCTCACAGTATGTCGGAACAATGTTAAAAACAATTTTTTAGAGTGGTGGTTAGAGTACAGTAAAAAACATAAGTCTTTTTTTTAATTGTCGAGGTTTCGCAACTTTATTGTTGCATCGTCAGGACACATATGTAGATTCTATATCCTGCATGAAACTCATATTATCAGTCTTTACTTCCTCCGTTGGTTCGCAGATAGTCCCAGATATTAAGTTTCGTTTACTATCCTCTTCTTATTATGTCAGAGTGGTCTATTATTTGGGGTTAGGGAACCAACGGAGTAGGTGAAGACTGATAACGGGGGTTTCATGCAGGATATAGAATCTATATAGGTGTCCTAAAGGTGCAACAATAAAGATGCGAAACGTCGACAATTAAAAAAAACTGCAGTTTTTTTTACTAGATCCTAACCCCAAAAGTAGATATCAAATACGGGAACTGATTCACCCCCCACCACTACTCCTGATCTTGAGAGCCCAGGTGTGCTGTGTAGTTTGGCCTTGAGGCGATGTGACGTCATATGACCTTGAGCGCGCATCACGCTTTTTCTTGAGCGCACACCTGAACTTGAGATTAAGCTCCACCCCATGACCATGAGATTAAACCCCGCCCCAATGACCATGAGATTAAACCCCGCCCCACGACCTTGGGGAATTGCGCATACCACGTTTTCAATATTTATCCTTGAAGCGATGTGACATCATCATATGACCATGCAAACCATTTCATATAAAAGATTGGTGGTGTAAGCATATTGTGTTATAACTGAAGTGAGACGTGTAATTGAACTTTCAATTAAATTAAACATGAGTTACGTGTGTGATATGTGCGGTGCATCATTTACCCGCAGTTACAGTCTGTTGCGTCACAAAAGAGAGTCGTGTAGGGGAAGACCGGATGATGATTTTGGTGTTGGAGGAAAGCGTGTAAGATTGGATGTTGCAGGACCCTCTTCATCAAATTCCCCAAAAATGCAAAGCTGCGATGTTTGTAATGTTGTTGTTTCGGCAAACCGAATGGGGGCTCACCAAAGAACATTGGTGCATAGAAATAATGCATGTATACCATTATCACAAGGTGTAGAAATGATAGATGGTGCCTTCAGAAATCGCATCGCGACATATCGTGTGAGCAGCGACAGTATCCATGTCGATTTTACTGCATTCTTCGATGATATTAAGCAGAAAGTGTTGGATTTGGTGCGTCGAATGCTGACATCGCATGGGGCTCTGAAGATAAACATGGTTGTTTTTGGTCAATATCTGCTACCATCTCAGGACGTGTGCAGCGACAAATCGTTTAATACAACCAATCAAGTAATCACGGATGGGGATGATTTGGAAACTGTATACCAATCGTTTGTGGATGCAATGAAGACCCAATCTATGGAATTTCAAGAAAAAGATTCAGGTATGTTTAAATATTTAACAGTGTTGTTTTGTGAATTACAATACTTTGTGTGTTTATAGGGTGGGCGCTTGAGAAAATTCTATATCTGGAAGTGAACATCAACGAGTTTAGGCCAGTAAGCGGCTCATCATACATCAAACTACCGAGATTCATAGAGAGCAAAAAGGCTGTGATTAATGTGGTGAACCAAGACGAGTGCTGCTTCGCTTGGGCTGTAACTTCAGCGATGTTTCCCACAATCAATATGCCAACACAAGTTTCATCATATCCCCATTTTTCAACTGTGTTGGATGTAACAGGCATGGATTTTCCAGTAAAATTGTGTGATATTAGTAAATTTGAGAAACAAAATAACATTTCAGTCAATGTGTATGGTGTAGAATCTACTTTTGAAAATAATAAGATGAAGTATGAAATAGTTGGTCC
>JAUTXW010003590.1:0-61501 GCA_030620095.1 Kuschelorhynchus macadamiae
GTTTTGGCCATGTGGGAAAAAGCGATAAATGAAGTATCTTCAGAGCATTGGAAAAATTATGTCAGCCACACAGAAAGGGTAATCCAAGAAGCTTGGAAGACAATACAGATATGTGATGCTTCAGACATTGCGCCACTTGTAATTAGTACCGACGAAGACAGCAGTGACGATGAAGAATTTAGTTCTGATTCTGAAGACAGTGAAGGGGAGTAGTTTTTATTTTTAAAGTTAGTTAGTTATACATTAATTTCTCTCTTTTAGTTTTTAAAGCAAAGTCTGCATTGTAACATATTCATTTTTAGCATACACGAAATAGATCATATCTCTTATTTTGTTCTTTAAGTAATCTGTGATTTTTGTTTTTACCTCTTTTTGTTTTTGAAACATTCTGGAGGAAAAGGATTCATCGTTCGTTATTCCCCTTTTCTTAATATTTTTTCAGTATTGTCTGTAATTGAGAATTAAAATAATTTTGATGAAAATGGGTAACTGGCGTCAATTTATTACATTGCAAACAAAGAATAAGACTAAGATGAAAGAATTTATATTAGTAAAGTCTTATTTGCAAAATAATTTTAGTTTTTGAAGTTATAATAGTTATTTTTGTATTAAGTGTGCAAAATGAGGGTTTTTTTATGGCAATGAGAGTGTTAATTTTTTGCCAGCCATTTTCGACAAGTTGCAGCGCTTTCTGTACAGAAAATGCCAATTTTAAATTCGTTTTAGCCAGTGCTGAACGCACCCCTCCTATCTACATCACTGCATACGTTTAGGTTAGGAATCATTGCTGAAATATAAATAATATAAGAAATACGTTATTTGAAACCAGCGTGACGTCATTCCAGAAAGGTAATGCGCCAACTATATGTATTCAATTATTTAAAAAGTTAATTCAATTTAGAGAATACCTGTTATTAAACATTTTCAATAAAAAATATATATCCACTGTCGACTGGCGTTAACTGCTGCTACTTAATGTATTAATTATTACTATATTAATAATAATAATAAATATTTTATATGACATGGTGTTGATAAAGATTTATATGTCGATTATATTAAATACAATAGCTAGGACGGATTCTCCCAAAAAGGATTCGAATCGGTCCGATTCACGAATCCTTATCATAACAAAAAAGTATCCGAATCATTTTTTCTAATCCAACCTGATATTTTTATTTATCAAACTCAGTTTATCACCTACGATTTTCATTGGTTTAAAATAAAATTAAAATATTGGTTTGTGATTTGCTACTTTGATTAAATAAAAGTATAATACAATAATAGTACAATTACTAAACATGAGTGTAAAAGAAGGCTCTAACAGAAATTACCATGGATGACGTTGTGAAATTTTTGGAAAAAAGTTATTCTGAAGAATCATTCAATCGTTTAAAAACTCAAATGATATTTCTTAACAAAAAGTCAAAAGGATGTAGGTATTACGATGAATTTAAGCAGTTTGCTCTGAGTGTCTATTTCCCGGGCCCAAAAGCGTACAAAAAAATTTCTACTGTATTTCGTCTATCATCAAAATCTGCTTTGAACCGCTTTACAAATCTCAGGGTGGTAAATTCAAGATTCAACTATTTTGTTTTTAAAGTAACCGAATGTAGAGCTAAATTTTTAAAAGAAAGAGAAAAGGACTATATCTTCTCTATAGAAGAAATATCCTTAAAATCCCATCTCTTTTACGATATTTCTAAAGATAAAATCATAGGTTTTCAAACTATTAATTCAGACTCTTTAGTTGAAAGCAACCTGTCGCTTACTTTTTTATAAATCATACGCACCTGCCGACGAACTTAAAAATATTGTATTCGAAACTGTACGAAGGTTACATAACACCGGTTGTAGTATCGGATCAGGGTTCAAATTTTCAAAAATTAGTTAAAAGCGTTTTAAAAATAACAGAAGATATTCCTACATTTTTTGTTGGTGATTTAAAACTTGTATATATATTTGATACTCCTCACTTGCTAAACACAACAGCTCAACAAGGAACAATTTTTTTATATATATATTTTCTTTAAGCGACGGAGAAACCAAAAAGAAATACTTGGACATTATGTATAATTTAGATAAGACTAAACAGTTTAAACTTGCACCTAAACTAACAAACGACCACATTTATCCAAATAATATTCAAAAAATGTAGATCAAGTTGGCGTCAAGTATTTAGCCACTTAGTTGCCGTGGCTATGTCTATACATATATAGAATTTAATGCATTGCCAAAAGAAGCAACTCTAACAGCTAATGTTATTTCAAAAATGAATGATTTATTAAACTCTAATAACCTACAAAATTTTCAAGCTTTTATGGCAAATGATACACAAAAAAACCTTATTACAGGAAATGGATAATATCTTTGAAAACTTAAAAGTGTTAACTTTTGACGGAAAAGATGTAACAAATAAATTAAAATTTATTTCTGGATGGAGGATAACAATTAAATCAATTTTAATTATTTGGGCAATGTTGCAAGCTAAAGGTTATAAATATTTATTTACAAGAAATCTTAATCAAGATTGTCTTGAAAACTTCTTGGGCAAATTAGAAATTGCACTGGCAATTCAAAGAATCCTGCTCCTATACAATTTTGCAGTTGATTTAAAAAGATTTTTGCGTTAAGATATACTGACAGTGCTGACTGCATAAATGACGCCACTGAAGTTTTGTTACATATGTCATGAGTTTTCACTAACGATTATATCAATTTAAAAAGTCTTGAGGGAAATGTGCTAGTATATGTAGGATATCTCTTGAAAAAAAAGTTTAATACGTCACTCTTGCAACGTATGTATTAAATTTTTAAATAATTCAAATACACTTTTTAAAGAAGAGCTGATTTTTTGTCAGTTAAAAGCATATGAGAATGAAAATTTTCCATTTGGTGGTCTGACTGTACCTTCCAGAGATATTATCGACTACATCTTAAAACTGGAAAGTATTTTTATTGCACAGTTTAATAACTTGACACATACGGAAGCAATTGGTACATAATTAAAACGTCATTTTTCTAAAGTAGTTTTTAGTTATTCATGTAGCGACTTTCATTTTGATTATTTTATTGATTGATTTATTAAGTTATATACGAGAGTGAATCAAAATTGTAATGAAGAACGTAACTATCTAACCCGACCAACATTATTTAAATTCAGTAAATTTTGTCCACAATTATTGTGTATTATTTTTGAAAGTACCTGGTATAAAAAAATTTCCCGACTCGGAATCATACTACTTTTAAAAGAGCACAGTAATAGCAGGAATTTTACGATCGGTTTGTAACTCGATGGTATGCATTGCGAATATCAAAGTTTTGATGCCGAGTGAGGCAACATTTATTCTGTATACTTTGCTTCTACGCCTAATCGAAAACAAGTATTTCCAGGAAGGGAAATATTTACGTATTAAGACACCAAAATAAAAGTACGTTCACTTTCGTAAAAATTAGCCACAACCCGGCTATTACATTACGACCGGGCACCGCTTGTTAAAAACATATATCATTCATAAATAGAATAATTATATTTTACGACAGAGATGGGAGCAGGAAAAGTAAAAATGTAACCTGAGAAAAACATTTTTTTACACATACTGTTTTCTTTTCTCCATCACGTAAAAGGAGATACTTCCATGAGACGGATTTTTAACAAACAAATTAATTCCGTTAATTCCTTTATTTCAAATAATCACTGCCCGATACTAAATAATAAAACCCTTGGATTATTTAACAAGCGTACACCGCCTTCCCCGAAACATGCAACTAAAACGAGAACACCAATTCATTTATATTTTATTACCGTAGTCTCCCCCGAAGTTTTTTGTTGGATGCGGTACGGGCTTTGTACCCAATCGGCAGACTTGTGTTGGACGTTTCGCAAAGTGCCGACTAAGATTGAGCCAACTTATATTTATTCTGTAAACTTTGCTTTAACTCCCTAGCTGGGGGAGAACAACCCCCGAAATTTAAATAGGTGAGAGGGATCGTGCCATACTTCCTTTTAAAAGTCCCATCAAGTTCTTCATGGCCCTATAATTTTGCCTTATTATTTTCAACCCCAACGAAATGACAGCTTGTTACAACGTGTTAGATATTTGAAGGTCTGGATACAAATCAGACGTTTTTTACATTTTTGTGAAAAAATCGAAGAACACTCGGATTTCTGATTCAAGGGAGAACAACCTTTTTTTTCATTCCCGTAATTTCAAACCCCTAATGGAGAGAAGCACAACCCCCTAATTTTGAATAGGGGTGAGGGGTGTTGCGATACCTCATATCGAATATCTCATCGAATACTCTCTGATCCTACAATTTCACGTCAACATTTTTATCGATAATTGAGGCAATGAAAGGTAAAATAATGAAAGAGGCAATATGGAAAAGATGTCTAGTTAATAACCGACAAAAGACTACTTATTTTATTGATTAGTTTATTAAATGCTGGAAATGGCCCCCATTCACTTCCATGCAGTAAAATAAGTTGTGTTCAAAACTTTGCCATACGTTACGCAAAATTTTGCATACAGGTTTGAAAATCATCCAGTGATTCCAGCTTGATACATTAATATTAAATTTCATATAACCTCATAAAAAAAGTCTATTGGATTCAGATCAGGTGACCTGGGTGGCCAGTCAATATGTCCCCTTCTACCAATCTATGCAGCTTTGACGAAAATTTTCATCTAAATATTATCGCGCAGGTTGTACGAAATCAGGTGGTGCGCCATCTTGTTGAAAAATGATAACATGATGGTCTTCTTCATTTTCCAACACTTGCCCGAGGGCTGGATAAATAGCATTCTCTAATAATTTCAGATAAATTTCGATTATCGGGTACAAAAAAGGGGGCGATTATGTGATTTCCATAAATACCATCCCAGACATTTAATTTTTGGAAATGCTTGAGTATGTACTTCGCGAAATAGTCTTGGATTTTCATCTCACCAATATCCACAGTTGTGCCTATTTACAATGCCGTTAAGACGAAATGAACACTCATCCGAAAAATAGATATCGAACATGTAGTTTTGATTATTGTTAATAATTTCACTGGCCACTTCACAGAATTGAAGTCGGCAATCGACATATCTGGTGTGATACACCAGATATGTCGGACAATTTCCTAGTGCTAAAGATCGGATTCATTGCTACATGACCTAAAACAGTGTAACAAGGTTATAAAGCGGTTATTTATTATATTTAAAATTATTTATTTATTTTATTTATTTATTTGAGGCATAGCTGGCAACCCTGTCACGATACTGAAATTAACTAAGATATGATAGGTAAAATCAAAGGTACTCTGTAGGCTTCTTCGTAAATTATAACTTACAATGTTATCAGATATAATTGTTAGTGCAAATTGGATTAAATATCTTATCTCACCAATTCTACGGCCATATAAGCTCGAACAACAGCAAACTGCGATGAACGATGGTATCTTCTTCTTGAATAGATTTATTTTAACTAGCAGATGCTTTATTTAAATAAAAGATTTGGTTTTTGAAAACAACGTAAATATCTATTAACAAATGTAAAAGAAGTGAAATACTATTCAAAAATAATACCTAAGATTAATAACAAAAAAAAAGTATTTAAATCTAGGAAATGACAAACTTAGTGCAAAAGAGAAGAAAACAAAAATCCTTCAACAAACCATAAATTTACTCTTGATAATATGTAAAAGTTACTCCCCAAATAAATTATAGAATGAAAATAAAATATCTTTGATAATCCACTTTAATACCCCAGTGTATACGTAAAAAGCCCCATCAACCACCACAAAAGAATTTAAATTTGAAATCAACTGTAAGAAACGGAACTCTGACACAGACTGACTTTTAGTCTTCCTGTAAAATACAAAGTTAGCTCAGCTATTACTAGATCCACCCCTTAGACCAATCCCCTCTTTGATTTTATTAGTCAGGACGAAACGAATAAAGCTGTCAATAGTGAAGCTTAAGTTCCTACTCTGTACTTTAAGTTCAGAACTTCGTCTTAGAGACGAAGTGTCACGCATGATAACAAAAAGTTAATAAATCAATTAAAATAATATTTCCTTCAATTCTTAGTCTTAAGGCTATGTATATAATTTAATATATATGCCTATACTAACTTATCCACATTATGGGTCCGAAAAGTCATGGCAAAAAACAGGCACAGAAAAACTCTTTCAGCTAATCTTTTCTGTAGAGAAAATTATGCCTCAAGAACATGGCTGTTCGGTAATGTTCCTATTATAAAGTACTCTATTGTATTTTTAACATAGTAAATTGACCATTTATCATCATTGCTTCGAACTAAATAAAATGTTTCAACTAATATTTGCATCAAGTTAAATTAAACGGTTCAAAGAAAGATTCCTATGAGACAGGGGTCATATGGGACCATGAACTCTCGAAAGGAAGGCATAAATTGTAACCACTTAAGAAAGTTTATCTATACATAAATCCGTCTATACAGTCTAGAAGATAGCGTTTGAGATATATGATATTTATTATTTTGTTTAGGTTTTAAAATTCTCGAAACTAATATTAGACAAATCCACTTATAATTCTTTTGAAATAATCAAGCCTGTTTAAGAGTTAACGTGAAAACCAACAGTTTAAGACTTTCAAATCTCTACTAAATTTTAACAAGTTGTCATTTTGTTGTGGTTGAAAGTATTAAGGCGAAATTATAGGGTAATAAAGAACCCGATGAGACTTTTAAAAGTAGGTATGGCACGACCACTCTCCCTTATTCAAAATTCAAGGATTGTTCTCCCCCAGCTGCGGGAATGAAAAAAGTTGTAAAACAGTTCCCCCTCAAATCAAAAATCGACGAGTCCGAGCGTTCTTCCAGATTTTCTAAAGGTAGAAAATTGGGGTGTAAAATTTGCGTTTACCCAATCTCAGGGTGGCAACAATATTCAGATACAGAAGCAAGGTGTGCATTTAGAATATAAGATCCAAGGTTAGCCCCCCCCTCCATCTCCTGACGTTTATGCCTGAAGACCAAATATATATTAATTCCATCAAAACGTGTTATTGTTTAATATTTAAAAATTGATCCGTGTGACTCTTTACAGTTGTTCAATATAACAATTGAATAATTTGGTATTAAATTTCATGTGACTTTTAGAGGGCGCTACATACGCTACTATTATTTATGTAATTTTTGGCGATGCACTTCTGGGTTTTTTTAGGAATAAATATGATTCTTATACCTTCTAAGCAAAAAAGCTATACTTACTCAACAACGCTAGAGGTAACCGTTCTCGAGCAATTTGCAAGTTTATGCGTCGATGCAAGGAAAACAAATTATTTAATAATAATAATCTAAGGTGTATTTATTTGACGACAATACAAAATTAAAGGTAAATATAGATTATTCTAAACTATAATTAATGATCCACGTAATGAACGTTAATTTAAAAGCATAATGTAATTCCCTTTTTAGAGAACGTAATATACTTTTTTGTTTAGGAAAGTATACACTTCACCAGAGGTCGAAAAAAACCGGATCGTTGTCTCCAAAAAAAAAACGAATGAAACGGGTAGGCACCCCGTTGTAATTAAGGAATTCGAAGAAGCTATTCTGATGGATCTAGCAGATAATCGAAGATTATCAGCGATGTATCCAGGAATTTGCAAATCATCTATAAGTAATATTATACACAAGGAGAATTTATACCCGTTTCATTTTAGAAAGGTGCATGCCATGATAAATGGTGATTTCCCTGCGCGTGTAGTATTTTCCGATTGGATGATAAATAAGAAAATTGAAGATCCAACTTTTTATTCTCGTATTTTATTCTCCGATGAATCTAGTTTCAGGAGAGACGGAATTAATAATTCACATCATTATGCATACGTTGGGGATAATCCCTATGTTGTGAAAGAAACCAAACATCAACATGGGTTTAGTATTAATGTGTGGATTGGTATTCTAAACAACAACCTAATTGGACCTGTTGAGTTGCCAGGTCGACCAACAGGGGAAGAATATTTAAGTTTTCTTCAGAATATTTTACACACATTACTAGAGGAAGTTCCTTTAAATATTCGGCAAGCAATGTGGTTTATGCACGATGGGTGTCCGGCTCATTTTATTCGAAATGTGCATCAATATCTAGATCAGACTTACGAAAATCAGTGGTTTGGTAGAGGCATGCCAGTTTAATGGCCAGCTAGGTCGCCAGACTTAAATCCTTGTGATTTTTGTGTATAGGGTTTTCTCAAGTGCCACGTGTACTCCGTTCCAATATAAACGCATGAGCAGCTCTGGTTGTGAATTCAAAATGCCTGCAATGGGTTTAGGCAAATGCAGAATATTTATAGACGTATCAGACGTTCTCTAAAAAAAAGAATTACATTATGCCTTCAAAGTAACGGTCATCACGTGGAGGGTTTATTATAGTTTAGAATTATTCATACTTACCTTTAATTTTGTATTGTCTTGAAATAAATATACCTTAATTTATTATTATTAAAAAATCCTTGCATCGACGCCTAAACTTGCAAATTGCTCGAGAAAGGTTACCTCTAGCGTTGTTGAGTAAGTATAGCTTTTTTGCTAAGAAAAGCTATAAGAATAATATTTATTCGTAAAAAAACCCAGAAGTGCATCACCAAAAAAAATAAGGCAAATGTACATAAATAATAGTAGCGTACGTAGCGCCTCTAAGTGTCACATGAAATCTAATACCATTTCGATAAAAACCAGTTTTTTTAATATCTAAATACCCGGAATATTGGTTTCCTTATATTTTTATGATAGCTTGAGTCTTGGGTTGAGAATTTCCTGTTTGTTTATTATAGGTGTGTTTTAAAATAACTAGTACTTGTATTTTTAAAACGTCAACGTTTAGTTTAGAACTTCTCACTCTTGTGACTGTGTCTAAGCTTTCTAGATATTTGTTTATGAATTCCTGTGTTGTGTTACCTGTGTAATTAGGATATGTGTAATGAGTGTAAAGGGCGTAAAAATACGAGAGCAGCAAGACCTCGGCGCCGAACTGCAAAAAATTTTGCAGTGAGAATCCTGGGAAAATGCAGAATAAGGTAAGTTCAAATAATATAACTATAGGTGCTCGATTTTGAGACCCTTCATGAATTTGAAGAATTTGAAATGGACAATTACTGATTACAGTACATCATATTAAAAATAACATATTTTTTACGTTTGGGACTACTTATATAAACTTTTATCTGTATGTCCATGCTATAGTAATTTTTTAGAAGGTACATGGTGGATGTATTTCTGAAGTACATATCTTTTGTTTGAAACTTAAAATAGCCCAACTTTGAAGGAGGAAGACTATTTTGTTTTCAAACAATGATGAAAATAAATAAAACTAATAAATGTGTTTTTATAGGTACCTAGGCAACACGATTCCTTTAGAATTTTCTGGTTCATTTTTATTTCATATTCATATTTTTATACATGGGGTGAATTCTCTCTGAAATTCACATAAATACCTACGGTTTTTATATTTGTAAAATTTAAATATGTTTTGTAATATTAATTTAATTAAATTAAAACCTTCAGGGGTATAGTAATTCGGTAGGTATAAAAACTTATTTCCTGTTGGTCATATAATTGTGGTAGAAATTAAAAGCTCATAAAATTAGACACTTTTTATGCAACACTAATACTTTCATAGTGGTAGTCCCATAATGCTGGCTGATGCAATTTAACTCACCGGATCCATGACAATCTGTGTAAGAATAAAGCTTTTAGTTATCAGTATTATGTTGATCCTTTTTATGTGACTTCCACTTTGAAAATTTTGCTGTTTGCAGACAGTAGCAGGCTTTAACAGCGTATACCCCCACAGTTATCACATCACAAAGAGAAAATTATTGGGAAGCAACTTTTTATCGGTACCTAATTTACTAAGGCATTACTTGCTAGTGAGAAAATAATTCTTGCGCATGACTATGCATATGTAACATATTAAATATCTTAGTCTTGTATCTACAAACAAATAAAAATTGACCTTTTATATATTTTCAATCTTGACCAAAAATGTACATACAGATTCCTGAATCGCTGGAAAAGTAAGAAAAAATTGGGGATATTAGTTTTCATTTCTCAAGTAATTTAGTGTACTAATGTATGTTACTGTATTTATGTATGTACAGTGTGATCAGTGTATCTTGATAGCATTTTAAATGTTAATAACTTTTTTACTTTTTAACTTATCGGAGTGAACAAAAAACCAATTGTAGGGTTACTTAAAACTTTTTTTCTGGTTATTAGAAAAACAGAAGACTATTAATTTTACAAGATATCACCATAAGTTGTATTGTTTAAATCGGACACACCTCGGCACATATTCTATACTATATTTCCCTCAAATGGAACTCTTCTTGCAGATTATAAATATAATATCTGGTTTGATAACTTTATCTTCAAAGGCACCCAATCAATTTAAGAAAAACCATATGAGGCAGTGTGTTAGAGAGAGACGGACAACACTTTTACATAGTGGAGTGAATAGGTATCGAACCAGATATAATTATAATCTGCAAGAAGAGACCCATTTGAGGGACATATAATAGTCAGGATGTCCCATTTGAAAAATATAATTTATAGTAATATCTTGTAAAATTGACAGTCTTTTTTTTCTCGTTTTTTACAAGCTTGGTAATTTATGTAATTTTTTTTAACAAGCATTTGACCCTCCCACACTAATAATATAACAGACTTAATATTTGGACAGCACATATTTAAGATTTTCCCATAAGAGACAATGTTTTAGAGAGAGAGGGATAACCTTGATTTCCTCAAATTTTAAATACTTTTAATGTATGAGTGTATTACATCGTTGGATTTTGGAATGCAAAGGTTTGTTACAAAACAAATTAAAAAATCTAGGTGTATATTTAAAAGTTGATGATGGCCTCTCATTTACGAAACATCAGATTCAAAATATGACAGCACCATAAAATGTTAGACAAAAAAATGCTTTGGCAATATGTTTATAACTTTAAAAAAATATTAGGATTAAAAAAGTTACTGCATAATTTTAAAAATGCAATATTTTATTCGTTTCTAAATATATCAAGAACATAATGGCTAGAATTCGCCTGCAGGTGCTATTAGGCTTGTAATGAAATTGTCTAAAACTTTCTATATTCTTGCAATAAGGGAAATCTGTTTTGTGATGTTACATCCTCTCCAAATATGAAAATACAAATTTTCAGAAGTCAAAATCTCAAAAACAAGTAAAGATACTATATACAAATAGCTAGAATCGGGGACAAAATTCAAAACCCAGAAGAAATTGATGTTTTATTTAGAAAATAAAAGTTGATACCACCACTACGTTTTATACCAATATGTATATTTAAAAATATTTCTAAAATGTAACAAAAATAAGTAAAGTAAACAAGCATCCAAATATGTATTCCTCTTTTTTTTAACTGGCATGATTTTTTAATACAGAATTGTTTCTAGTAATTCCAGGTATTACTGGTATTACTCTGTATTGTCATATTTCTTATCAACTTGAACAAAATTGTGCCATCCAGAACTGGTATTTTATTTGTTAAGGCAGTGTGCAAGTCAACAAATATCACAAGAATAAATACATGTTTATTATTAAATCCATCTTTTGAAAAAAAAAGTATACATGGTAAGAAATCTGGCCTACAACACAACTGCCTAAGTTTTACACAAATTCAATGAAAATTGAATAATCACAGAATAATAATGACAGAAGTACGAGCAGAAATATTAAAATATGTAATATTGTTAATTGCTTCTTTTTAACATTATATATACACTATACAAGGTTCAGATGTTAACATCGATGGTAATTTTCTTTAAATATAATACCATTTTTTTTATTACATGCTTAGTTTTTTGAGGTCTTTTCGAAGGTTTTTCTTATAGCATCTGCTTTTAGTCTAAATAGAAGAAAGAGTTTTTCTGATAAAAAAATCGATAAATTCACCTTTACCAACAAGTTTCTTCATACAGAATTCTCTTACGAGACCACACGGACGACCATATAAAACTGAGGTAGGAGTGCATAATTCCTGCTCTTCTAAATCTCAATCGAAATGGGAAAACATGTTTTTTTTTTGGGATCCCGGAACCCTAAAATGTAAACATCAGTAAAAATCTCTTACGGTGATTTTATCACGATTACAATACTTCCCTTTTACGGGACCATAGGAAAGATCATACAAAACTGAGGTAGGAGTATACAATTTCTGCTCTATGTAAAATTATTTTGATTTTACAGCCTTTCTAAATATCAAATTTCCATTTCTCAAATGTCATATTTCAAAAAAAATTGAACTTAGGATTTTTAAATATGTAGAGTCAAAAGCGCAATGTAATAAATAACTTAACATGTTTTAATATTTTTTCAGACATAATAACCTGAATTATTCAAATTTGTGAAAGGCTTTAAAGACACATGATTTAAGTATGCGCTTAAAACTGTAAACAAGAAAAAATATCCTACAACTTGTATTACCGAGATATCAACTAATCAATTTAATGTTCCAAAAATTTTATAAGTCTTATTGATCTGATTACTTTTACTACTTTATAGATATTACTTATATATTTGTTTAAAGTTATCCTAAGTAAAATAAATATATTTTTATATTAAAATATATTTTTTGGAATCTTAGTCTTATTATTTCAATTTTTTCACTTCAAATGTATGTCTTAAAATCCACCTGACATTTTTTTTCTTTCACCGCTCTCTCTATTTTTGGAGCCTCACTTGGTTCCCTCAAAAACAAAATTGTATGCCCCTGGGCATTATCATATAAGTGCCATAGGTATACCAGTCAGTTTACCA
The DNA here is from genome assembly GCA_030620095.1 of Kuschelorhynchus macadamiae. Taxonomy (NCBI): domain Eukaryota; kingdom Metazoa; phylum Arthropoda; class Insecta; order Coleoptera; family Curculionidae; genus Kuschelorhynchus; species Kuschelorhynchus macadamiae. The sequence continues at coordinate 12,815 of JAUTXW010003590.1, forward strand.
TGTTGTTAGGATATAATAGATAATATTACAACAGTTTCAACTACTATGTATGCATCTTTTATTGTAGGGATGATATTAACAAAGGCCATACATATTCAACCAGTGTTGCAAAGAAGCGTGGTAATGATGTTGAGAGTTTAAAGTTCCAAGATGAGTCTCTAGCGAGGTCTCCAGGGATATCTTTGTGAGTATAAATTAAGAAATCTTTCAGTAAAGTATACACAGTAAGTATCACATATTAGTAAAACTATTCCTAATAGAATGTGCCAAAATGAATTACGAAAAAATTTTTTAAAGGTTCAAGTAGATTTTAAAACCATGACAAAATTACAATAAAAAAAAAGATTATGCATGCACAAGTGGTGTTTGCCCTGACACGTTTTGTAAGGGCAAACAATGCAAGGTGGCAAAATGTATATATATATATATATATATATATATATATATATATGTTTAAATATTTATATATATATATATATATATATATGTTTGAATTTTGGGAATTTAATAGTTATAATAATATGTGTTTTACCATCAGGTGTAGCAGCTAAGGGGTAAAATTCTTCATGAATAAAATTGGCAGGTTCCTTGATTTTTGCATTTGGTCTTTACTGTGCGAATTTCTGCCCTGCAACACTCTCTTTTTGCTTTCCATAAAGTGTGTAATAGGTTTTAAAATGCCTTAGATTTACAATGGAACTGACCAGGTTATTGCAGGAAGTGTTATGTCGCCTTTTACATACTGTGCCAAATACTGAAGCTGTTAATATGTATTTTCTAATTTTTCCCTAAAATGGATTATCCTACTGCCCAACTGTATTTCTTGAAGTAACCTAGAAAAATGTTCATATATTTAAAAATATTAGGGAGCATGTAATACACCAGAGTATTATATAGAAGTATAAATGAACAAAGCCTAACAGAAAATGAACACTATGCAAAAACATACTTGCAAAGCGAGATGTGCCAACTCAATACATAAATGCAATTCAGTTGTCTTACTATATTAAGTTGCCCCAGAATCTTAATACTCTATATAATATATTTCTAAAAATAGTAAAAACTATAGACTTTTGTGTTGTACCTCCCACTACTATTACAACCAGTATAAGTATAAATGAACCAAGTCTACAGAAAATGCAAGCTATACAAAAATATAGTCACACAGGAAGATGTGTCTACATTTTCTCTAAATCAATACATATATTGCTGCCCTTCAGCCTTAAATTAATGATATCAATGTAATATAGGCAATGTCTAAAGTAAATTCTATATGAAATGCAGTATACTTCAGGCATCGTTGTTTAAAAATCAACTTTTCCTTCTGCAATCAATGTGTTGAATACTATTTCAATTAATAATTTTATAATTTTTCTTTTTTTCTTTAATTTCTGCCTTAGTCCCTCCAATATACCAAAAACAAGCTTAACATTATATACAAAATGAAAAATATATAAATATAGAGTAAAGAGAGAGAACAAAAAATATATCAAAAAAATGTAGTTTTAATCTCTTGATCTAAACAAAAATAAAAACTTTTTATAAACCGGTGGCATATACTTTTTCTTTAATATGAACTATGTTGCCCTTCCGCCCGACGCCATGAAATGGATAATTATAATCCTAATATTTCATATATATATATAATATATATAATATATATATATATATATATATATATATATATATATATATATATATATATAATATATATATATATATATAAGATATATATATATAATATATATATATATATATATATATATATATATATATATATATATATATATATATATATATATATATATATATATATATATATATATATATATATATATATATATATATATATATATATATATATATATATATATATATATATATATATATATATATATATATATATATATATATATATATATATATATATATATATATATATATATATATATATATATATATATATATATATATATATATATATATATATATATATATATATATATATATATATATATATATATATATATATATATATATATATATATATATATATATATATATATATATATATATATATATATATATATATATATATATATATATATATATATATATATATATATATATATATATATATATATATATATATATATATATATATATATATATATATATATATATATATATATATATATATATATATATATATATATATATATATATATATATATATACATTGTTCCTTAATTTTATGCTCATTTTTAAGTAGGTCATTCTTTGGCGTATTTTATGAGAATTCATATAAACATGTTTCCTATAGTCTATGGTTTGTTTTGTCTTTGATATACAGGCTGTCTTAATAAAAATAAATAATTTTTTATAGATATTTTAAATATATTTCACGACGATTTTGGTCAAGCATTGCAAGTTTGATTGGATGACAAGGGGCTGAAAGTATTAGGATTATAATTATCCATTTCATGGCGTCGGGCGGAAGGGCAACATAGTTCATATTAAAGAAAAAGTAAAGTATGCCACCGGTTTATAAAAAGTTTTTATTTTTGTTTAGATCAAGAGATTAAAACTACATTTTTTTGAAACTCGCCTTTTTTTGTTCTCTCTCTTTACTCTATATTTACTATATCTCAATAATATTAAGTTTTTCATTTTGTAACTTCCATCCAATGTTAAGCTTGTTTTTGGTATGCATTGGAGGGACTCGCGCAAGGCAGAAATTAAAGAAAAAAAGAAAAATTAAGTAAAATTATTAATTGAAATAGTATTCAACACATTGATTGCAGAAGGAAAAGTTGATTTTTAAACAACGATGCCTGAAGTATACTGCATTTCATATAGAATTTACTTTAGACATTGCCTCCTTAAGAATTACATTGACCGTCATTAATTTAAGGCTGAAGGGCAGCAATATATGTATTGATTTAGAGAAAATGTAGACACATCTTCCTGTGTGACTATATTTTTGTATAGCTTGCATTTTCTGTAGGCTTGGTTCATTTATACTTATACTGGTTGTAATAGTAGTGGGAGGTACAACACAAAAGTCTATAGTTTTTACTATTTTTAGAAATATATTATATAGAGTATTAAGATTCTGGGGCAACTTAATATAGTAAGACAACTGAATTGCATTTATGTATTGAGTTGGCACATCTCTCTTTGCAAGTATGTTTTTGCATAGTGTTCATTTTCTGTTAGGCTTTGTTCATTTATACTTCTATATAATACTCTGGTGTATTACATGCTCCCTAATATTTTTAAATATATGAACATTTTTCTAGGTTACTTCAAGAAATACAGTTGGGCAGTAGGATAATCCATTTTAGGGAAAAATTAGAAAATACATATTAACAGCTTCAGTATTTGGCACAGTATGTAAAAGGCGACATAACACTTCCTGCAATAACCTGGTCAGTTCCATTGTAAATCTAAGGCATTTTAAAACCTATTACACACTTTATGGAAAGCAAAAAGAGAGTGTTGCAGGGCAGAAATTCGCACAGTAAAGACCAAATGCAAAAACCAAGGAACCTGCCAATTTTATTCATGAAGAATTTTACCCCTTAGCTGCTACACCTGATGGTAAAACACATATTATTATAACTATTAAATTCCCAAAATTCTATTTGTTTATTTAGACTTTTTACAAATTAAGTACTTGACTAAACATTAAATATAGTATAAAAAGAAATCACATTTATTATTATCAGGTAATATAATTATTCTTTCAAAAGATAACATTTGAATCATATTAAAGCAAACTAAAATATTATTTTTATCTCTAACCATTTTTTTCTTTGTACGTATTTAAAATACACAAAATGTCGATTTTTTTATTAAAAAACAATAACTAAGAATTTTAGGTCTAAGATGTGGTACATCAATTATATTTTCTTTCAAAGAACTTGTTAAATTTTTTCTGTTCTATTTTGAGAGTTCTGTAGCTTGTCTTAATAGTAGCTATAGTTTATAATTTACTTTTATATTTATGACAACAGTTGATAATGATTAAAATAAACATTTTTTTTTATATGCACTTTTCCCTTGCTTTTTTTTATTTGCTTGGGCCTTGCCTGAATCTAAGGGAAAACACCTGTTAAGTTGAAATTATAAATAAAATTATTTTCATGCTTTTCAGTTTATATAAACAATATTTAATTATTCTGGCTTTATTATTACATCAAGTCCATCTCGCTAATGAAGCTAGTTTTTGCGTCTTTTTTTCCTACCAATTAGCATTAAAGAGAATTTGTTCTATATCATTACTGTTAATAATAGGCCAAAAAATCTATGTAAGGTATTTTGCCTATTACTAATATGTAGAAAAGTAAAATGCAACAAACCCTTCTTAAAAATTTGCTTACTATCTAGTATTAAATTAAAACTTCCAAAGCTTTTACAATTAAAGATTAAATTATACCTATTTTACTTGGGCCTCTTTTGTGTAGTACTGATAAAACATATTTAATTTTGACACAGAATTTAATTTTTTTATTTTGTTAGGTATGTATTAATTGAAGAGAACTAAACAAGGAAAAAACTAATTCTAGTTATTTTTTCTCTAGGTACAAAGAAAACTCCATATCACAAGAAAACTGTTTATTGCTACGAACTGTACAAGCCAATAGACCATGTAATTTTGAATCTCACCATCGATGAAGAAAGCAGAAAAGGAAAATATAATTTAATTTATAGATTTAGTTAAGTTAAGTTTGTAATCGTTAGTAGAACAGTTTATGCTTTTGTAGTAAATCCCCATGACTAGTTAATTCATCTTATGAGTATGAGTAGGCGTGTTTGTTGTGTGCAGAATTTAGTAATAAGATCTCTTTATGTAGATATATTTGAATTATATTTAATACAAAAAGTTTCTACTTAGAAATGGAGATAAAGGTGACCCCATAGCTATCCCAATTTTGTTGCTGATAGTCATGTTATATTGAGAGTTTGTTGTTTTGTATATGCTGTAAGTGGTTCAGTATTAATGCATTGTTTCACTACTACTTATTTGTGTTGTTTGCCAATTCATACCATGTGGTATGTGTAGAAGTAATCTGGAGTGTACATTTCATAAGGACCATTTATCCGATACTTGCCTCAGCCATGTCTTTATATTAATAATTTGTTTGTTCACCTATACTGGTATGATTTTCAAGTTTATTTGTTACATTATAGTACATTTATAAAAGACTTACATCAGAAAACTTGCGTTACCTGTTAAAATTGATATTTCTTTAAAAAAATTACAGAAAAATGGTCTTATTTGCTAAAATATGAAAAAGTTGTATTAAGAAAAGTTGTTTATTTTTTAATTTTACATATGCGTACCAAATTTCGGTCAAAAATTCCAATATTTTTTTAACTTTCCTGATTTTTGAAAATTCTAAAAAAATAATAATTGTCTAACTTAAAAAAAAGAGTTTTCTGTTAGTAACCTTAACATAATATTAATTTTGTATACCTAAATATTCCATAAACTGTGTCTTTTTTGGAAAAAAATTAAAATTGCTTCTCAAAAGTATGTTAAGCTTGATGCAAAGTTGTCGTGATTTTATTATTTTATGATATTATATTAATTAAAGATTTTCGATAGTAAATAGATATCTTAATCTGGCAGGGAACACAAGTCAGGTGACTATTCCCTCTAAGTAATTTTTCAGCCTTAGTAAAGCAAAAGTTATTACCTATGTTAAATTTTGAGAAAGTGACCTAATAAAAAAAATTCCCATATGATGCAAACTTTTTCAAGGACACTGTATATATATATATATATATATATATATATATATATATATATATATATATACGTAAATATATATTATACGTAAGGTAAAGGTAACGTTCAGCCTATTCTGAATGGATTTAAGTTAAAACGTCCATACTCCAATGCAAAAACAGCCAAACTCTTAGAAAGAGCCAGTTAATATATATTTTGTGTTTTGTTTCTTTAACAATATATAAATATTTTGTTAATTATTTTCAAGGGCATAGGTTAACTCATTGAAAAGTAAAACTATAATTCATATCGGCGTTCCGCTCATTATATTGAGCTTTCTCAAGATATTTATTCTGACATGGTTCAAAGAAAAAAATTGAGAAAGCTCACTATAATGAGCGAAACGTCGATATGAATTATAGTTTTACTTTTCAATTAGCTAACCTATGCCCAAGAAAAAAATTAATAAAAAAAAAAATATATATATATATATATATATATATATATATATACATATATATATACATACATATATATATATATATATATATATATATATATAAATATTAAGTATTAACTGGCTCTTTCTAAGACTTTGGCTGTTTTTGTGTTCGAGTATGGAGGTTTTAACTTACTAGGCTGAATGTTACCTTTACACTACACTACACCCAAGAAAGTCAAACTATTCTCAGAATTTTATAATTTAATATACCTACTATACATTCGAAGTGTATAAGTTCCACAGTTTGATAGCATACTCATGAATACCCAGCCAAACTACAAAAAATATCTTTCAATTGCTACTAAAATGTTATCTTACATATTATTTATTTAAATGCTATAAGCAAAAAAAAAACATAATTACTGGTTTGTAAGTTAGGAATATTTACTTTAGTAATTTTAGGATACCAATAAAAAATATGTTCATTTCTACTTTGGTTATATATGTAGTTCAAAAATAAAAACATAATTATTTTATATTTTAACTAGGGTTTCCAATCCCGGGATCCCGAATCCCGGGATCCCGAACATTTTTCATCCCGAAATCCCGGAAAAAATCTCGAAATCCCGAAAAATATCCCGACTTTATCCCGATAAATTTCACATATTTATTTGACAAAAATTATTAATAATAAGTCAGGTATATGACCTATCCATGAAATATTTCTACATTTTAAAATTGGAAAATGATATTCGTGACCTTCAACAGTCCACAGAGTGCCTACTTACACTTTGTTATTGCTACTCCACTAAAAGTAATAAAACGGTTCTGGAATTCCCCGAAACGCCAGCCGAGGCCCGATCGATAATCGTATTGTGCGTTACGTCTATTAATTCTTTTTCAGTAGTTTCTGGGGCGGTGTCTAAAAAACATTAAGATAAAGCTTTGAAGGTGTTGTGACACTAAAAGTTTAAAACTTATGTGAGTTGTGAGTTAGTTAGATAGTTAATAAGGTATGCTATATTTTATTTGTTGTTAAATAATACACATGACGAAAATGGCTGATGATGATGAATATGTCACTCACCCTAAGAAAAATGATGAAAAATCTTCTATGTGGCAACATTTTTTAATGTCAAAAAATAAACAAAACCTAACTGCGAAATGTAAATACTGTAAAAAAATAATTGGTATTAAGGGAGGTTCTACCAAAGGCCTGCATGTTCATTATAATGCAAAACATTCATTCCAAAAAGAACAGGATGCGTCATGTTCAAAAGAACCAACTGTAAAAACAAATTCAAGTTCCTGTACTGTGGCTAGATTTCCTCGAGGGACTGAAAAAGACGATGACATGTGCACTCCATCTAAGAAACAGAAAAGGATTAATGAATATTTCATTTCTCCTCCTGATAATGATTCTTTGGATGCTGTATTAGCTAGAATGACATCACTCGATGGTTTATCATTTAGGGTCTTTATTACTTCAGTAGACCTTAGATTAGGCCTTGATGCCAGAGGATTTACTGATATACCCAAATCTGTAACATCGATCCGAAACCGAATACTAGCATACCACAAAAAAGTGTTGAATTATTACGTGTTCCAATTTCAGACGATAAAAAAGAACGGTGGATGTTTCAGTTTGACATTAGACGAGTGGACATCTTCGGCGAACAAAAGATATTTGAATGTAAATGTACACAGTTTTGATGAAAAGTCTAGATTTTGGAATTTAGGTTTAGCTCGAGTAAAGGGCTCTTTACCTGCCCAAAGCTGTGTCGACCTACTCAAGAAGAAACTTGAAGAGTTTAACATTTCTTTAGATAATGATGTAGTGTGCGTCAGTAATGATGGTGCAAGTGTAATGAAGAAATTTGGGAAACTCATAAAACCACAGCAACAATTATGTTTTGCACACGCCATTCATTTAGCAGTATTAGATGTTTTGTATTCTAAAAATTCAATGAGTGATGAAGAAGAGAACCAAAATGAAGACGATAAGGTGGATAACGATGAGGATGATTGTGACGAGTATTATTATGAAGATGAATGTAACGAGGAGGATTATTTAAAAGTGACAATGGAAAACGATAAACAAGACAAGGTAGACCTTACGAAAAACTATGATTTGGTGGTGATAGTTGAAAAAATCCGAAAAGTGGTAAAGCTTTTTAGACGTTCTCCTGTGAAAAACTCACTTTTACAAAATTATGTTAAAGAGAAACATGGCAAAGAACTTTCGTTAATTTTAGATTGTCCAACAAGGTGGAACAGCTTAGTAGATATGTTAGAAAGATTTGTCCAACTTAAAGATTGCACCAGAAAAGCTTTGATTGATTTAGAGAGCCCAATAATAGTCACAAATACAGAATTTGAAGTCGCACAGAACATTGTTCATTGCTTGGAACCGGTTAAACTAACTGTAGAAGGTATATGCCGACGAGATGCTACTCTTGCTACTGCAGATGCTAGTTTCAAATTTCTGTTTCGAGAGTTAGGTGATCTAAAAACAAAACTAAGCATTGACCTGGAAGAGTCTTTAAGAAAGCGAATATCAGAACGAAGAACCATAATGTCTGGAGTCATGGACTATCTTCAAAATCCCAACAAACAAGACAGCGAGGATACTTTTTTCAATTTGCCTCCGTCCAAGAAAATTGCAACTTTTGTCAAAAATATCCTGGAAAGCTTATCAAGGACCAGCCTTAGCAGCCAAAATGAACCATATGTAATAAATCTTGACGAAGATTCTGAGTCTGAAGAAGATTTGCCACTCAGCCGACTGAAAACAGCTGAAAATTTGAGCCTTAAAACCAAACTCGATAAGACCATAACAAATGCAATGAAACCAGTACAACAACAGTTGAAGGGAAAATCTGATGATGTTTTAAAGGTGGTGAAAACGGAAATGGCCCTATTTGAAAATGGTGGATTGAAAGGTTTACATTTGCAACGGTGCTATGATCTCTTGCTGACAGTTCAACCCACCAGTGTAGAATCAGAACGAGTTTTTTCTTCTGCGTCATCCCTTGCTACAAGAATAAGATCTCGGCTAGCGGATTCTACCTTAGATTCACTGGTGATGCTCAGAAGCCATTTTCGTTCTAAGTAATTTAAGTTTTAATTTAATTTTGTTTATTTTTTTGTTTGTTTCAATTTGTGTTTAAACATATAATATTTCTTAATTACGTATTATGCAATGTTATGTTATGAATTATATTTGTTATCATGCAATGCAATACACATTACATTTCAATAAATATTGAAGTACCTATATAATATATCATTTTTTTTATTAAGATAATTAAAATATTTAAATTACGTATTATAATGACCCTACAAAATATTTTTCAATTTTTTCGGGATTTCGAGATTAATCCCGGGATTGAAATAAAAAATCCCGAAATCCCGAAATTCAATCCCGATCCCGAAATTTGGAAACACTAATTTTAACCAACTCGAGCACATAATTTGAATTATTGTTTTTTTTTTTAATCTAATCAATGCTTAAATATATTAATTAGACTACATAGTTAGTTCGTTCTGTTAGCAACTAAGCAACTACATTTTATATAAAATAAAAGATCTATTGGTTTCTTCAATAAATCATTATTACTGTAGATAGATACTATTTTCCTAATCTTAAAAATGTATATTATGATATTGTAATATATAAATACCATTTATGTAAATGCTATTATTTCCTAATAAATGACTAACCCACAAACAGAGTTTTTTATATTTTCTCTTGCTATCTTTTAGACCAATCAGAAGATAGAAAAATCCCATCAGAAACTTGCAAAACCATTTTTTATTTTTGTAAAAGCAGAACAATTTTCATTTTACTGACATTGCAATTCTAAGATTTCAAACGAGGCTAAATATGTTTAGAATCTTGGGGATATTTTTTAAAATTTTGTATTTGAAATTTATTTTTTTCTGACCTTTATAACAAATTGTAGAAGTTGGAATCAAAATAAAGAAAAAACACTCTTCTACCCAGATATACCTGAAAATAAATCATGACTAATAAATTTCAGTGCTTAATTTATGTTAAAATAATTTGTCATGGTTCATAAAAAGCTGTTTGTAATTTTGCAAAAAAGAGTAGAAACAACATGCTTGTTCATGTTTTGTGCTATGGCAGAATTATAGTGCATTTAGGTACTTATTTTACTTTTAAATTCTATACAATTGTTCCTATTTTCTTAACAGTTTGAGGGAGAAGGTTTTCACCCGCTCAAGGCGTATTTTGTTTTTTATACAATGGATTATTTTGCATACCCGATATAAAAATGATGAACTACATTTGAGAACGTTTAAAAGCATGCAGAAAATTTTATAAACTTGTTTATTTTGAAATTAAATGTCCAGTTAGGTATACCTTACTAACTACTTATATGAAACATCAATTCGTTTTCTTTGCGTAGGGTCAAATAAATCTACATATTTCTATTTTTTAGAATAGAACAATTTTGAGTTAAGAAATTTCTTTCCAAAATTTAGTATTTGGCATAATTTTTTGTCACTAAGAATACTTTCATTGATTTTTTTTATGTTACATGACAAAAAACAACCAATAACGGTGCGAATTCTTATTAACTAAAGAAAAAGATAAAACTAAAATTTGTTACACGAACCCACCGTAACAAACTAAAATATGACCTAAACATACATTCCTCTTCCTTAACATCCCACATAGTTCAAGGAAAGATCGATTTTCTCCCTTAAAATACAAATATTGTTTAAAAAATTATGTTTTTCCATTTGCCCAAATCTACTGATTACTTAGTTTTTCCAACATGATATGTTATAAAGTATTCTAAACGTTATTTAAAAGAAAAACCCTAGAATCTCAAAAAATAAACGAAAGACCACGCGAGAGATAAATGTTTATTTATCTGACGTCATTGACAACACGCGATCGGAATTCCATTTTCTTTGACGTCATTGCGCTCTCCCTTCCATTAGAAAATATTGAAAAATTTGGGCCGACCTCTTGCGGTAGGGGTTCAAACTTTACCTTTTACCAACTGCAATTGCCAACCTAACGTATTCTCCCAAAAACATTCCAAGATTTTAGTAATTATCTTTGGTGATAGTTTGGAAAAAAAACTACTATGTTTTTCGGATCAATTTTTTTTCAGAAATGTACCTATATGTATGCTCTCCAATTTGAGTATTTTGGAATTTGACGAAATTACTTCTGAGCATAGAAAAGCTCAAGGTTAGTACCACTATTGTTTTCGAAAAATTACTAGACATAGAAACATATTTTTTTTTACTTTTAAAGGCTAAAATGAAAAATTCAACATACTCAATTTAATTTAGAAGTGTTTTAGAAGATATGTGTTAAACTCTCATCCTCAAATTCCTTTTTATAACTTCGCAGACTATCACAGAAAACAACCTATTTTTGGTCATTTTACGCGATATTTTCTCAATGCTAATTGACTGCAACTGCCCCCTTAAATGTATTATTTTGTCATTCATATGTGAGAGTGAGGACTTTTTTTTGGTCATGAAAAATTGGGAGCTTTCCAAGCGGAAAACCTTTTATGAATATTTCCTTTTATTATTAATAGTGCAATGACAGTTAATTCGGCATATAGTCATTAACACACATAAATTGTGTTTTCTTGCATTTCTGCTACTCTGTAGATAAAAAGAAGGTTTCAGGTTCTTTTACAGATTGGTTTTACCCAAATACCCTGAAATTTTCATGTAACGAATCATTCCTTTTGTCTACAAAATTAAATAAAAAAGATTTTTTAAACATTTTATTTGACCCCCAATTTCTTCTATTCCCATTCGTTTCAAATTTTTACCAGTCCATCTTTATATTACATGTAATTGTTGTTGAAAATCTGATGTAAATCGAATAAATAGTTTTTTCAGGCTGATTTTTTAAACATTTTATTAGGCCGTCATTTTGTTTCGCCATTTTATCATCATTTTACCAGGATTTCATGTCATCCACATATGGCCCTTAATTTTTGCCTAAAATTTGAAGGGTGTGTATAATTTACTGACCAGAATAAATAACATGCTACCATCTTAATTTATTGAAAAAACTTCACCAAATTTTAAACATGTAATTGGCTTCTCTAGCAGTACATGCTACCATACAAATAATTATCTGATTTAACTTTACTCTTTAAAAAAAATTACTAAAATCGTGCAACCACCGCTATTTATAAACCAAACTTAACGAAAATATAGTCAAAATAAGAGACACTCTTCAAGTGCTTTAAGCTACCGTAAAAATAATTTTTTAATTCGGTCTTTAAGGGCTACTTTACTGTTATAGATTGCTACTAAAACCGTGCGACCACTGTTATTTATACCTCAAACTCAACAAAAGTATAGTCCTGAGAGAAATTTCACAAGAGCTTTATGGTACCATAAACATTATTACTTAATTCAGCCCTAAAGGGCTACTTTACTATTAAAGTTTTTTACTAAAACTGTGGGACCACAACCGCTATTTATAAACTAAACTCAAAGAAAATATAGTCCTAAGAGTCACTCTACAAGGGCTTTAAGCTACCATGAAAATTATTATTTGATTCAGCTCTTAAGGACTACTTTACTTTTTTAAAATATTTACTAAAACCGTGCGACCACCGCTATTTATAAACCAAACTTAACGAATATATAGTCCTGAGAGACACTGTACACAAGGCTTTAATCCACCATAAAAATTATTACTTAATTTAATCTTAAGGGATACTATACTTTTTAAAAATTATACTGGAACCGTGCGACCACCGCTATTTATAAACCAAACTCAACAAAAATATATTCCTGGAAGACATTTTACAAGAACTTTAGGCTACCATAAAAATTATTGTCTAATTCAGCCCCTAAGGGCTACTTTACTCTTAAAATGTTTTACTAAAATCGTGCGACCATCGGTATTTATAATTCAAACTCATAGTAAAGTAAAGCAGCCCTTAGAGGCTGAATTAAATAATAATTTTTGTGGTAGCATAAGGCTCTTGTACAGTGGTAGTCTTGGTCAGCAAAATTATTTATTTCCAAATTTGAAGTCTATTAGGTAAGTAGTTCTTTAGCCATGACGCGAACAGAGACTTGCAGAATTAAAAACATTTTTGGCATCTAAATATCCTTAAACGTGAAGACCTGAAAAGTCCTCGGATGATGATTTTTTACGATTACAATATTTTCCTCTTAATTGGGAAGTCAAAAGTCTTAAAATGCGTTGTCATGTACTCAAAATCTGTATTACTTAAATAGCAAATTTGGGGAAAGTTTTCCGAATAAGATGCACATTGACAGCTTGTTAATGTAGAAAATCTATTTTCATTGAACTTTAAACCATAACTATAGCAGTTTGGTGATGATATCCTCGATCCCCTCATTTTTTTTATTAGGACACTCTCTGCATAGAATATATCGATAAACATTGAACAAACTTGAACGCTTTAAAATCACTCACATTCTTCAGTCACAATTGGGAACAATGATTAATTTCTATATTAGAATCATTTTTAATCTGCGATGATACACTTATTAATGAACTCTATAATACACGCACATCCTACGCTTCACACCGAACACAACTTTTAAATAAACACAGCAATATTATTTACCCGATCCAAGTCCGCTTGATTAATATGATCAAGCAATGTTTAGTTCAAGGTTCCGTATTTTTATCTCACTCTTACTCATTGCGGTCGCAATTCTGTCTGCTTTTTCCTGATCCCAAAGTCGCCTAGTGACCTGAATCAAGTTTAGGTGTGGGATAAAAATGACACTATGATCTAGATAAGTGCACGCGAATTAAGATTTTGCATAAATAAATAGTAAGATAGTAAGACAGGCACGTAGCCAGGGGGGGTCCATCGGGACGGGACCCCCAAAATTCTGAGAATATCATAATTTATTATACGAAAGTAAAATTCCATTTACTTCTGGTTAACAGTTCGAACTAAAACCCCAGGAAAATTAGAAACTTTCTTGAACTAGCTATAATTTATATTGTTGGAAAATGCAAGTGCAGAAAAAAGTGGTGAAGAAAGTTACAAAAATCTGTTTTCGCTAATATCTGCCAAAATAGCGCATAGAGAACTTTTATGTTAATATAAAAAAATCGGTAAATTTCCTTTATCCTGAAGTTCCCTCGCTAAAATTTTCTTCCACTTGTTAGGAATAGTGATGTGTGTCCCAATTTAGTTCAGTATATAATTACAGTATGTATGTGGTACATATACTGTCTTAATTTTTATTAAGCGCCATTTTGTTCCATCATATTGGATTCCTATCAATATTGTACTAGTTTCTTTCTACCTTTGCCACACTTGACTTTTAAATATGAATAAATTCAATAAGTAGTTTTTACATTGACACATGCCGCCATTTTGTTACGTCATGTTGAATTTGTACCAGTTTATCCCATTTTCATATTTAACTTTCCGATTAAATAAGAGTTTTTTACGTTGATTTTTAAAAAATTTATTTGGCCGTCATTTTGTTTCGCCATCTTAAACTCAGTGGCGGCTCTTTCGTAGGGTCATTTAGTCAATGCCCCAAAAATATTTCAGAAAATAAATTATTCGTTTGACCGTCCCTCCTAATAGTTGTAATAAAACGCGAACCTCGGAAAAAGTTAAATACGTATTACACTATTAACCGCGCGCGGCGGTTCGAATGGTCTCGTTGCGTTCCTTAGCCATAATAAAATACGCTATACTAAGCTAGGTGGGCAGTCCGAATTGTCCTGATTACCTTAAAGCTTGACGAAAGTACCCGAAGATTTCACAGCTACCGAGCGGCAGCCGAACGTGATAGCAAATGGAATATGAAATCGTGATTTGGGTCATCAGCCGGTCTCTTCTCATAATTCGATCGATCGGTAGCGGCATTACGTCGGCATGCGGACGTTCAGTTGTTCAGAGGTCACGCGGTCAATATTCTAATTCGATATTGTTTCGGACGTTTTTAATCGATGAAAATTGATTTATATACCGTTTTTTGTAATATATATTTTTTTATTTTTATGATCCATGTGTGAGATGGAAATATACAGGAGATAAAATGTTGGTAGTGACTAGTGCAAAAAAATAAACAACTATAAAGTGCTTACGAACTTAATTGCTACGGTCGGAAGTGTTGATATTCGTACTCAGCTAGACACAGCTTATAGAAAATCCCTTAGAGATTTTAATGAAAATGTATCCAAAAATCGTCATATTTTAAACAAAATTATAGATTGTGTAAAATTTTGTAGCGCATTCGAGCTGGCACTACGTGGCCATGATGAAAATGTCTGAAAATTCAGGGGTTTTTCGAAGGCTTATAAATTGTATTAAGGAGTTGGTTCAAGATAGACTATCTGCTTTAGCAGTGTTAAGTATTGAGAAATCGTTTATAAAAGGAATGTGCGTGCAATTTTAACGAACGTGCCATTCAGTATTTTTCCAATTCTAAAGAACGAAGAGTAGACCTGAACTTCAAGAGAATTTAAAGCTCAATTTAAAGATAAGATATTTATTTTTATTAGTGTGCCTATTTTTAAATTTGTTATTGACCTCCCAATATAATTCACATGAATGTCACACTTAATTCTTAATAGATTTTATATCCTACATGAAACTCTTATTATCAGTCTCGACCTACTGAAATGCTCCGCAGATATTTGCTAACCACAAATATTACACCAGTCTAACATAACAACAAGAAGATCGTTACCGAAAACCATTTAGAAACATAACATCTGGGAAATATCTGCAAACCAACGTAGACAATTTAAAAAAATTCTATCCTTTTTTTTACTATAGTCTATACCCAAATAATACACCACTGTAACATAAAAACAAGAGGATCGTTACAGGGCCGTTCCTAGCCCCTCGGCCGCCTTTGTGCAGAAATAAAACGGCCGCCCTTTTATAACAAAAAAAAAACAATATTTATTGAACAAAAAAATATATTTAAGTTCCTACGTATACATTAACAAGTAACATTGTATCATAACATAAGGTAATAATCTATTAAACGAAACAATAAACAACATAAAACAAAATACAAATGTTTAAACTATTAATTATTTAAATATCAAATAATATAAAAGCCAAACAAACAAAAATTGGTATCTTTTATCTAAGTATAAAACTAAGCAAGTCCCAATAAAAAAACAACCTCTTCAGTTCAAAAATATTTTTCTGGCTTTTGTACTTGCGAACTCGTCTATTATTTTATTATGGTCTAAATTTTCACAAATTTCATTTTCAATGGCAATTATACCTAAATTTGTAAGCCTTTCCTGTGACATAGAAGACCTTAAATAGTTTTTTATTATTTTTAATTTTGAGAATGACCGTTCACCAGATGCAACCGTTACTGGTATTGTTAAAAAAATTCTCAAGCTTATACATAAATTAGGAAAAGATGAGACCAAATTATTACTATAAATAAATTTTAGAATCTCAATAGGTTTGATTTGATCTGTTAGAGATTTAAATGTAACAATTTCTTCAAATAGTTCTACGCCACTTATATCCCTCGATTCGTCTTCGGTTAATGCGATTTCAAGTTCAACGCATTTTTGTTTTAAATCATCCGATGTCACATCATGAAACCGTGTTAAAAAGTTAAAAATATTACTGCAATACGAAAGAGAATTAAACCTTTCTTCTACTGATATTCTAGCTCGGTCAATAACAGTATAATAAAAATTTATTTTAAATTTCTCTCGTTCGTTAGTTAATACATTGTCTGTACTTTCATAACTAAATTGGGATTTTTTCCGCCTTATACGAACTTCTGGAAAATCTGGTTCCACATCAATTTCATTTGCTAAATTGGATGAAATTTCTATGTAAGTGTTAAAACTTTGGTCCGATCGCATTTCGTTAATAAAGTTAAGTACATGTTTTAATGATGTGACACACTGAGTCAGATCAATATTAATTTTTTGCAATAATTTACTGACTACGTCAATTTTAACTAATAACTCGTACCATATGACTAAGCTACAGATAAAAGTAAATGATTTTATTTTTTCTAATAATGAATTGGCACTTAGTTTTGTTTTTGAGTCTCTTGTAACATCTTCTGAAAGCTCAACCAAAGCTTTACAAATATTTCCTAGTTGATTCCGAAGTAGTCTAAGCGCTTTAACTCTGCTTTCCCATCGGGTGTCACTTACCGATGTAAGATTTAAATTACTAACATTTTTTTTTAAAACATCCCAACGAAAAGGAGAAGAAGAAAAGAATACATACAGTTCCTGCACGATGTTAAAAAAATTTATTGTTTCGTGGGAGATTTTAGCGGAATCGTTTATTACTAGATTTAGTGTGTGAGCGGTGCAAGGAACAAATATAGCCCTGGAATTAACATTTTTTACCCTTTGTTGAAGTCGGATATGTTTTCCGGACATATTGGCCCCATTATCATAGCCCTGACCTCTTATATCCCTAATATCTAATTCAAACTTAGGCAAAATATCATTAACCAATAGGTTAAAAATCCCTTCCCCAGTTGTATATAAAATAGGAAAAAAACCCAAAAAACACTCTTTTATGACAACATTTTCTTCGTTACAGTCTACATATCTGACTACAAATGTAATTTGCTCTGTATGACTTGCATCTGGAGTAGAATCTAAAATTATGGAAAAATATTTGGATTTTTTTAAGAGTGTCGTAAAATGATGGCAAATATTTTTTGCTAGCAAAGTAATTATTTCGTTTTGAAAATGAATTCCCAAATAGTGAGTTATTTTACTTTTTGATTCTTGGGTCTTTGTAATTTTTTTTAGATGATCGGATAACACTGGGTCAAATTTTGCCACCATTTCAACAGCTTTTAAAAAATTGCCATTATTTTGATCGTATAAGACGGAACTTTTTCCACGAAATGCCAATGATTGTCCAGCTAAAAATTGAATAACTCTTTTTAAGATAGAGCGCCAGCGTTCCCTTTCAAGTTCAAAATAATTTTGCCGTTCTTTGTCAATAGTTAATTTTTTATTTAATCCATTTTTAATTAGCTTGCAAGTGATGTACAAAAGATTCATGCTTGGATAAAACATGTGAAAGATGTCGCCAATCAGAATACCCCATTTTGCTATTTAACTTAAACACTTCCTTACAAAATATTTTACAACAAAGACAAAAAATGCTATTTGCTCTACAAGAGTATACCAACCAAGCTCTTTTAATTTTTTCACCATTTGGCAAAATTCGAAAATATTGAGTTGAAGAAAATTTCCTTCCCGATTCATCAGAAGGAATTTTTTTTCTATATGCTGAAAATCGTTTTGTACTATTTGCTCAATAACTTGATTTTGTAAAATATCCGGCCAGGTGAATGGGTCGCTGACATCAAAATCATCATTAGTTTCAGGGATAACTTCGTTTAAGTTAGGATTATCATCGGTTAAGAGCATCTTTTCTTCATTATCTATTTCTGTATTTGATTCAGGGTGTTTTTTTTCTTCAGGGTCGCTTACTTTATGTGCATCCTTTACATTTTCATCCTCAATTGTATCTGTACCCTGTGACGATGTTCATGGAACTAAATATTTTTGCAAAAATCCACTTAATTTTTTTTTGTTTTCTTCCTTTTCTAATTATCTTTTTTTATATTGAGCTCCAGATAAACGTTTTGTTTTTCTATCGGACATCTGGAAATAAAATTGAAAGGTAATTAAAGTTAGAAAATTTAGTTTATGTAATAGTTCTGAATCTGCGAAGATATAATTTTATAGTATCCCCAATTAAGTTCGCACCAAATGGAATTTTTTATAAATAATAAGTAAAATTGTAATCTAGCATCAGATTTTGTTTTTAAAATGACCCAAAAAATAAATATAATTATTATATTTTTATTAGATAAGCAAATTAGTAAAACTACTTTATACATTTTTTAAAACTTGAAATATAGAAAATTAATCTAGACATAAGATTAACAATAAACCACTTTTTGATCTCAAGCTAAAAAAAATTTTTTTTCACATGTTTAATATTAAATCCAAAACGTAAGATGCGGATTTGGATGGTAATATTAAGTAAAGTAATATCTATCCGAAGAACTTACCCTTTTAAATTACGAAAATTTGTTTCTTTTGAAATTTCACTTTTGCAAAATGTAGAAAAAAATAACTAAACAACAAACACTTTATATCACTGTTAAACTCTCGCTAGTTAATCGAATACTAAAAAGAAAAACAAAACATTTAAAAACTGCCCCATTCTACAGTATATAGAGCTATATAAAACTATATACTGTACACATATCAATTATGAAGTATAAACAAACATTTTTGCATTGAAAGGCGGCCGCCCTTATCTATCATTTTTATTGCTTTTCCAAGGAACGCTGCTATAAATAGTTCTATTGTAATTTCGGCAACTCATGCACAGCAAGAAAAGAAATGACCCGTAATAAATTTCTTATGAATGTTTTATCTTAAAAGCCTAACAAAATGTAATTTAATTTTTCTTTATTTTGAAAACAAAAATATAGGTATATTTTTGTAATCAAATGGCTAATTTTGTGTTTTTGGCGGGCGGCCTGCGGCCGCCTTTGTGCCGGCACACCGTGCACACCCCTAAAAACGGCCCTGGATCGTTAAAGAAAACCATTTAGAAACTTAACGTCTGCGGACCAACGTAGTAGGTAAAGAGTGATAATATGGGTTTCGTGCAGGGTATAGAATCTATATATGTGTCCTGAGGATGCAACAATAAAGTTGCGAAACGTCGACAGTTTACAAAAATTCTTCTGCTTTTTTACTGGATTCTAACCTTAAATAATACATCACTCTACTCTAACATCACAACAAGAGGATCGTTAATGAAAACCATTTAGAAACCTAACATCTGGAAAATACCTGCGGACCGACGGAGTAGGTAAAGACTAGTAAGTAGGTAAGAGAAACCTGAAGATATGTAAAACCTGAGAGGTTTATTTTTCACGATCACAAACATTTTATTTGGCTGCTATTTTGTTCGGCCATCTTAAATTAATACCACAGTTTTACTAGTTACTACTTTTAGTACCCTATTATAACCCAATTAGTTATGGCACACAATTTGAAATAAAACCATTAAGCAGTTTTATCAGGCTGAATTTTTAAATATTTTATTAAGCCGCCATCCATACCAAAATGTTACTAGTTGATTCCAACGTAATACTTGATGGTTTTGAGATGAATTGGATAAGTAGTTGTTTATTTTTTTTTTAATTTTAATTTTTGACCAAGAACCAGAGACCCTGAAACTCGGAGGGTGATTTTTTCACGATTACAATACTTCCCTTTTACGAGGGAAGAAAAAAAATGAATACGGGGATATCCCAACCAAAAATGGGGACTAAATTTATAAAAAATTTACTAAATATTAACATTTTTAAATCTGAATTTTATATGGAAAATTTATGCCCAACAACAACAACATGAGTTGAAACAACAACGACATGAGTTGATTAGTAACTAAATACAGTGGCAGCTGCTTAAGCTTTCTCCGCCTTATCAATTTTCACCCAATTTAGAAGATGATTTCTTTTCTCTACTTATACAAAAGAGGAAGCTCAATTTAACGAATAGGAATATTGTGAATAGACCTTTGATTTGATTATATTTATTTGCGATTGATCTTGAGTTTTCCGAGAATTTCGAGAAAGTAGTTAAAAGTAAAATGAATAAATTTAATGATTGTTTACCACATAAGCAAACCTCGATGTCAAAGCAACAATATTGCCTCAGACCTTGTTTGGAAAATAAGGCAATACGACTACACGTAAAACCGTAAAAATACTATGCAAAAAAATAATCGTTCTATATTTCTGGAAATTTTCAGGTAAAAACTAATTTTTACATGTTGTAGCCACGGATTTCTCCTTTCAATTAATTTTTAAACATCAAAAAATGATAAAATTTGGTAAAATTATTATAAATTTATCCTCCGAGCTTGTTTAGAATTTTCAGAATTTTTCCTAGAAAAAAGTTGCAGTTCGATGCAGTTCTCGGGGGCTAAGCCAAAGAGGCCCACGCTAAAATCTGAATTAGACCACAGATACTATTAAAAAAAATAACTGTGACTCAATTTAGTTCAGTACATAGTTATTTAGTAACACATATATACTATCCTTTCAAACATTTTTATTCTATTATATTGGATTCCTGTGAATATTTTACAAGTTTCTACCTATACGACATTTAATTTTTAAGAATAATTTAAAATAAATTATCCCATTTTCATATTAATTTTTCTGCAAAATTTAAAGTCAATTAAAGAAGATTTTTTTACGTTGATTTTTTAAAAAAATGTTTTGGCTACCATTTTGTTTCGCCATCTTAAATTCGTACCACAACTTTGCCAATTTATCTCTATATCACACTTAATTCATGTAGAAAAATTGAAATTAATTTAATAAATAATATTTTCAGACTGATTTTTTAAATATTTTATTAGGTCTCTATTTTGTTTTGCTATCTTAGATTCATACCATAATGTTACAAGGTCATTCCTATGTAACACTTGATATTTGTGCAAAATTTGAGGTATATTGTATAATTAGTTTTTTTAGTAATAATTTTTTTAATTTTCTAAATGGTTCTCGTTAACGATCCTCTTGTTGTTGTTGGTATGGCTTTGCTTCTAGGCAATTGCCAGCTCAATTTGGTGACGATGCCGACCTGTCTGGTTCTAAGCCATATCGGAACCCTCGACTTTTTGTTATTGGACCTTATATATTTGAGTGCTGCGAAAAATCAATACTTTATAAGCCGTTTAATTGAGTTTACTGTTAGTTTAGACAACATAGGAATTTGGATGACAAACAAATTTCACTTGCACAGTACATATATCTGGAAAAGGTAAGAATTAATAAGTTGAGCATTACAAGTCCATTTTATTAATATTTAAGAAAGCTATCAACACTCTGATCAATTCCATATTTAAATTAGCCAAAATTGTATATATGGATATAGGAGTTGGAAGTTTCATATTAATACTTATTTGATATATATCAAGATGTGGTATATAATTGATAGGACATTCTAAAAAATATTATTTAAATCTTCGACTTATCCGCATTCACATAAAGGATTGTCTCTTATCTTAATTTTATATAAATGTTCCTTAGTTAGGCAATGACCCTGTGCGCATTCTAATAATTGTAGTTATGTGTCTTCTATTTTTATATGCAAAACCTGAAAACCGCTTTTTTCCCGTAAATATCGATTGAACCTTAGCATACTTGTAATCCTTCCCTATAACTAACGCTTTCTATTCTGATTTATATTGATTTCGTATATTTTCTTTAATGTTGGTGAAAATTTCTCTCATATCAATGTTCATTCTTTTGGGGTATTTAGAATCCTTCCTACATTAGCCAGTGTGTCAATATCAAAGCTGTTTCTATTTGCCATTATTAATAGTTTCTTCGTTCTGAGAGTCCAATAGTCAGCTGCTGCTGAAAATTGATATTTATTGATTTTTTTTTATTGCGCTGTCTGAGTCGGTACAAATTATAGCACTTTTCAGTTGCTTATTGATGATAACTTATAGTCAGAAGATCAGGTAATCTTGTAGAAAATGTATAGGATATATCAGGAATATTCACACCATATCCCGTTTTTTTATCCTTTTTGGAAGCATCTGTATACCCAAAGGTAAAATAGTTTTTCAAGTTTTCAGTTGCTAATAAAAATTTCTCGATGATGAGTTATTACGTAACCTTTTATTCTGTGTATTATCTTGTTATGACTGTGAAGAAGAAGGCAAGTCCTGTTTGGAAGGTCTCGAATTTGGGAGATAAAGACATTCATCATGACTTGTTTTATCATATCCTTTTTGAATAATTCTTTTTTTGTAATTATCATTTGCAACAGTTTGAGCATAGGAACGTTTAATAGTATTATTTGCATAATGAAATCATCTGTGATAGTGTTATATAATTATTTGCATTTTTATTAGTGTCATTTATTTTTTTGGGTCTTGTTGCAAAGTCATTAGGATTATATATGAACTCTCCCTTAGCGATATAAGTTTTTTTGCGTAATACATTGGCATCATAAAAAGTATAATTTTCGAAGGCCATAAGTTCCTTTATATTTTTTTGTCTCGTATACTCTAGACATTTTTTAGATATAGATTTATGGTCATCTTTACAAAAAAACATTGCATATTACAAAAGAAAGAAGTATTATCTTTGTTTCCCTCCAAATGATTACCCTCTTCATTGCAGTTAAAGCATCCTTCTTTGCCTTTGCAGTTGTTTTTTGTATGTCCATATCGCAAACATTTATAGCATTGCATGACAGGGAAGATATACACTTGAACTGGTCGTTCAAGGCTATAAAAATTGATAAATCTGGGAAGATTAACACCCTTAAATGTAAAGAGAACTTTACCTGTAGGTTCATATGTTATGATTTTATCTTTAGATATTTTACGGTTAAGTCTCCTTACTGAGAAGATACGTATTCCACCGTCTGCATGGCAGCATTTTAAGAGTTCATTCTCAACTACATCAGTATCGATCTGCCTGACAATTCCTTTGCATGTGACAAAGGTATAAGGTATGAACATTTTATAACCTTTTTCAATTAGAGTTCTATTTTTTGTAAAAAAATTAGCTGGCTGTGCCGTTATAAATTCAATAGCTATTCGGTTAAGTCCCTTATTAATTTTGCATCTTTAAGATTCAGGTTAAAAATATCTCGCGCAATTTTAATATTATTGAATTTACCTATATTAAAACCGACTTTATCAGTAGATTCCAAATATACTATAAAAGTTCCACTATCACTATTTGAATATGTTATCTCTGGTAAATCAGGTTTTGCATATACATTCTTAGAATTCTTAAGCGGATCAGGGGGGTCGCCCCCCCTGGATCGTCCATTTTGAGACGTAAAAAATAAGTGACAGGTAGAATTGATCAAAGTTGAATATTATAATGAAAAATAATAAAATAATAGCAAAAATCATCAGAAATAAGCTATGCTCAACTTACTTTATGGATGAAACGTAGCACAACACGTGTTAGTGGAACCTCGCTGGTCGTGAAGCCGGCAAAATTCAATGAAGCCTAAACGATGCTGCTTCTACAACGGTATTCACAGCACTGATCCTCTTGTTGTTATATTAGAGTTGTGTATTATTTGGGGTTATGATCCAGTAAAAAAAAACAAAAGACTTTTCTTAATTGTCGACTTTTCGCAACTTTATTGTTGCATCCTCAGGACACATAATAGATGTTATATCCTACATGAAATCCATATTATCAGTATTTACCTACTCCGATGCTCCGCAGATATTTCCTAACCACAAATAATACATCACTCTAACATAACAACAAGAAGAGATCGTTACCAAAAACCATTTAGAAACTTAATATCTGGGAAATATCTGCAAACCAACGGAGTAGGTAAAGATTGACGATATGGGTTTTCCGAAACGTCGACAATTCAAAAAAATACTTTTGTTTTTTTTTACTGGATACTGACCCCAATTAATACACTTCTCTAACAAAAAACAAGAGGATCGTTAACGAAAACCATTTAGAAAATTAATATCTGCGGACCAACGTAGTAGGTAAAAAGTGATAATATGGGTTTCGTGCAGGATATAGAATCTATATGTATCCTGAGGATGCTACAATAAAGTTGCGAAACGTCGACAATAACAAAAACAAACATTCTTCTGCTTTTTTATTAGATTTTAATCCCAAATAATACACCACTCTACTCTAACATAACAACAAGAGGATCGTTAACGAAAACCATTTAGAAACCTAACATCTAGAAAATATCTGTGGTCCAACGGAGTAGGTAAAGACTGATAATATGGGTTTCATGCAGGATATAGAATCTATATGTATCCTTAGGATGCAACCATAAAGTTGAGAAACGTCGACTGTTTAAAAATAGACTTTTGTTTTTTTTACTGAATCCTAACCCCAAATAATACAGCACGCTAACGTAACAACAATGGGATTGGTAGCGAAAACCATTTAGATACTTAATATCTGAGAAATATATACGGACCAACGTAGTAGGTAGAGACTGATAATATAGGTTTCATGCAATATATAGGATCTGTATATCTGTTCTGAGGATGCATCGACAAAGTTGCGAAACGTCGACAATTAAAAAAACCCTTTTTGTTTCTTTTTGTTCCTCCATATTGGATTTATAACAAAATATTACCAGGTCATCTTCATATGACGTTTAATTTTTGGTCAAAATTTGAAGTCAATCAAAATGACAGACAGGCAGACCGACAGATGAGCCGACGGAATTGATAAAATATATTTGTTGGCATCTAGGTACGCTAAAACGTGAAGATATGTAAAACCTGAGAGATTTTACTAGTTACTAGTACCCTATACTATAATTAGTTATGGCACATAATTTGAAATAAAACCATTAAGCAATTTTTTCAGGCTGAATTTTTAAATATTTTATTAAGCCGCCATTTTGTTCCGCCATCCGTACTAAAATGTTACGAGTTGATTCAAACCTAATACTTGATGTTTTTGAGATAAATTGGATAAGTAGTAGTTTAATAATAATTTTTTTAACATTTCACTAGGCCGCCATTTTGTTTCGCCATTTTGGATTTTTACCAAAATGTTACCAGGTGATCCCCATATGACCCTTAATTTTTTACCAAAATTGGTTGTCAATCAGGTAAGTAGTTTTATTAGCTACGCTCGAACAAACAGACAGACAGACAGACCGACGGAATTGAGAAAACATGTTTTTCATCATTTAGGGACCCTAAAACGTGAAGATCTTTAGATATTTCCTTTTTATGAGGGAAGTAAAAATAAATACGAGGATATCCCAACCAAAAATAGGGACCAAATTTATAAAAAATTTACCAAATATTAACATTTTAAATATGATTTTGATAGGGAAAATTTGTGCCCACAACATGAGTTAATACATGAAACTAAACACAGGCAGCTACTTAAGCTTTCTCCGCCTTATCAATGTTCACCCAATTTAGAAGATGATTTCTTTTCTCTACTTATACAAAAGACGAAGCTCAATTTAACAAATAGGAATATTGTGAATAGACCTTTGATTTGATTCTATTTATTTGCGATTGATCTTGAGTTTTCCGAGAATTTCGAGAAAGTAGAAAAAAGTAAAATGAATAAATTTAATGATTATTTACCACCTAAGGAAACCTTGCTGTTAATGCAATAATATTGTTTCAGACCTTGTTTGGAAATGTTTCATAAAAATACGATTACATATAAAACCGTAAAAATACTATGCAAAAAAAATGAATAATCTTTCCATATTTTTGAAAGTTTTCGGGTAAAAACTAATTTTTACATGGTGTAGCCACGGATTTCTCCTTTGAAACTAATTTTTAAACATCAAAAAATGATAAATTTTGGTAAAATTGGCGAGCTTGTTTGGAATTTTCAAAATTTTTCCTTTAGAAGAGATGCAGTTCGGTGCGGTTCCCGGGGGCCGAGAGCCAAAGGGACCCATGCTAAAAATCTGAATTAGATCACCACAAATACTATTAAAAAAAATCGATTCGATCGATTTCCTTTACCTGGAACTTCCCTCGTTATGAATCTTTCTTTTTATTAGGAATAGAGAAGTGTGATTCAATTTAATGGGGTACATAGCCATTTAGTATCACATATATACTGTCTTACTGGGCCCCCTTTTGCTCCATCATATTGGATTCCTACCAATATTTTTTATATTTTATAAGTTTCTTCCTATACACATTTGATTTTAGGGCTTAATTTAAAATAAATTCAATAAGCAGTTTTTACATTGACACCCAGCGTCATTTTGTTACGTCATGTTGAATTCATACCAATTTATCACTTTATCACATTTAATTTTTCTGCAAAATTGAAAGTCAATTGAATTATTTTTTTACGTTAATTTTTAAAAAATGTTATTATTTTCTTCCACCATCTTGAATTCGTACCAGTGACGTATATAGAGATTGCTTTTGGGGGGTTTTGAGAAGATACAAAAATTTGAACAACCCAAAAAAGGTCCTTAGTTTCTGTTTTTACGTTTTTACGTAAATAACTGCAGTAAAACTGGCTGTGGGGGGGTTGCCCGAAAATCCCGAAAAAAGGCCCTAACTTTACATTATTTTTATAATTTTAGCTTAAATAAAAGTGGCTCTGGGGGGCGTAACCCTCACCCCTCCCCCCTTAAATACGTCACTGATTTGTACCACAACTTTACCAGTTTACCTCTATATCATACTTCACAAAATTTTAAATTAATCTAGTAAGTAGTTTTTCAGGTTGACTTTTTAAAATATTTTATTAGGCGGCTATTTTGTTTTGCTATCTTATATTCATACCAAAATGTTACTAGTTCATTCCTATGTAACCCTTGATTGTTGTACACAATTTGAGCTGAATTGGATAATTAGTTTTTGTAGTAATCATTTTTTTAACGTTTCACTGGGCCACCATCTTGTTCCGGCATATTGGATTTTTACCAAAATATTACCAGGTTATAATAATAATAATAATAATAATAATAATAATAATCGTCTTTTATTAATTAATTATCAAATACATACACAATTAGGCGATATTTAGCTGACTAGCTATTCTTACATATAACCTAACTGTTAATGAAATTACATAACAAACATTAAGATGACTAACTGAGACGAATAACCTACCAACAGATCCCAAGCCTTCAATATATTTATCGTAAATAAATTGTTAAACCCCTCTACTACAATAATGACTGCACTTTTCTTTTCTAATCGTGAAATTGTGCAGTAATACTCATTATTAGGACGTTTATTAAATAAAACAAGAAAAAAGTAATACATTATTTGATGATGTCAGAAAACAAAGGAGAGAGAGAGAAAATATAAAAAAATAATTAATCATATACCAGAGAGCAGTAAATATTATAATCAATTAAGTACTAAAATATTTAGACAAATAATTCTTTTTAATACCTCGCTTGAAAAACAGAACAAAAGAGTGTTTAAGACAGGGTTTTATACAATTATATAATTTAACGGAAACATAAAAACAACGCTGAAATATTGCTGTTCTAAATTTAGATATAGAAAGCATATCTCTAGACCTAACAGAAACAGCGTGTAAGTTTGATCTGTCGCAAAGTTTTTGGCGTAAATAGAATGGATCATTTGTAAGCAATAATCGTTGAGTAAAGGTCAATAAATGAGTTTCCCATATTTTAGCCATGGGTAGCCACTCCAAAATTTTTAAGTTTGCGGAAATTGGATCATATCTCCTTAATCCAAACACAAACCTGCCACATATGCGTTGCACTCTCTCAATCCGATTCGCATCCGTAAACCGTGCTTCCATAATAAAATATTGGAAATATGGTGTACTCGCACAACATTTTCCTAAGTTTAAAACTAAGTACATGCCTGTTCGCATATAATATTCTAAGCATACAGTATGATCGTCTTAGCAGACCAGAGACATGTTCTGTAAAACGTAGATTCGAGTCAATGATTAGGCCTAAATTTCGAGCAGATTCAGTATATGGTATCTTCTCATTATTCACTATGAAACTGAAATTGTTTTGCAACAAGTGTTCCCGATTTTTGATGTTACCAAAGAGCAAAAAGTATGACTTCTTGGCATTAAGAGTCAAATTGTGTGATTGTGAAAACTGACTTATTAAACTTAGGTCATGATTTATGAGACCAACCGCCTCATTGGCTTTTTCAGGAAGAAAACTCAAATAAATCTGAGTGTCGTCTGCGTAACCTTGAACAGAGCACGCAGTTAACCTATTAAGAAGATCAAAGGTGTAAAATGAAAATAACAAGAGTCCCAAGACAGACCCCTGTGGCACACCAGTCATAACAGATAAGGCCTCAGTCGACTCATTATTAACTTTTACTCTCTGGTTTCTGCTAGATAAGTAACATTTAAAATAAATTAGGGGAATCTCATTAAATCCAATATGCTTTAACTTTGCACAGAGTACATCATGATCAATTGTATCAAAGGCTTTCGAAAAGTCGAACAACCCGAGTGCAGTGCTTTTCTTGGCATCCGTTGCCCTCATAATATCGTCTGTGACATTTAAAAGTGCCGGAATCGTGCTGTGGGACTTTCTGAAGCCAGGCTCTCGATCTGGTAATATATTATTTTGTGTAAGAAAGTCAGTTATCTGTTTGTGCACTATTTTTTCTAGAATTTTTGAGAGTATGGGTAACAGGCTGATTGGGCGTAAATCAGACAAAGTAGTAGTGGCATTTGTCTTAGGAATGGGTTGTATAATAGCTTCCTTCCAAGTAGTAGGAAAATATCCCGTTTCCAAGCAGCTATTAATTAAATGACAAACCTGAGGTAATATGTGTAGCATACAATAGTTTAACATCCTGAGGGATAACCCATCACAACCAGAGGCATTTGATTTAACAGATTGGAGGGCTGATTCGACCTCCTGAATTGTACTTAATCTAAAATTAAATTTGTTATTGCAACGTAGATGGTGATGGCAGATTATTATAAAAATTTACAGTACTTAAACAATTATTATTTTTTTATTGACAAAATCAGAAAAAAAATTGTTTATGTCATTTGGATTGCCAAGGTTGATCGGTAGTTCTTTTTTATTTTCGTTTCTGATACTCAAATCCCTAAGGGCCGCCCACCCCTTCTTGTCACTTAGTGAGAACATTCTGGATGCATAATTCCTTTTCTACCGCCTAACATATTCTAAAACAAAATTTCTAAGTTCCTTATACTGAGTTTTGTCAATCCCCATATAACTCTTAATTTTTGAGTAAAATTTGAAGTCAATCTGATAAACAGGTATTAAGCTATTCCGCGAACTGACAGACAGGCAGAAAAACCGACAGATGGGCCGACGAAATTGATTAAACATATCTAGGGATGCTAAAACGTGAAGATATATAAAACCTGAGAGGGTGATTTTTATCACGATTGCAACCATTTTATTTGGCAGCCATTTTGTTTCGCCATCTTGAATTAGTAGTACAATTTTACTAGTTCATCTCTATACCAGAATTAATTATGACACACAATTTGAAATCAGTCCATTAAGTAGCATTAACAGCCATTTCGTTCCGCCATCTTGGATTTGTACCAAAATTTTACCAGTTGTTTTATACATAATACTTGATTTTTGTGCAAAAGTAGAGATAAATTGGATAAGTAGTCTTTTAGTAATAATTTTTTTAACATTTCACTAGGCCGCCTTTTTGTTTTGTCATACTGGATTTTTACCAAATAAGGTTACCCCCTTATGACCCTTAATTCCTTACTAAAATTTGAATCCAATCGGGTAAGTAAATTTTTAGCTACGCCGCGAACAGACAGACAGACAGGCAGACAGACAGACAGATCGACGAAATTGAGATGTCTTGTCGGCATGAAGGGACCTTGAAACGAAGGCATCTGAAAAAATCTCGGAGGGTAATTTTTCACGATTACTATACTTCCCTTTTACGAGAAGAGTAAAAAAGACTTACACTGTTTAACTTTCTATAAGTTCCTATTCACTTAATCTTGGAGTAACAGGGCTGCAATCTGTCACAGTCAAATCAGTTCAGCAGTCCGAAGAATTAGCTGAAATAAAGAAACTTCTGATTATTAATAAGTTTACCCCCAGCAAACTCAAAGAATCCTTAAAAGACCTGAAACAAGAAAATATGAGCTCCAGTGAAATCTACTACTTGTCTGTTACAAAGTATCGTATAGTACATCGAGTTTGGCTGTGCTATTCGAAACGTATGGACTCTCTTTAATTCCTTAGTTGCAAGCTTTTTTATACCGGTAGCAACGAGTGAAGTAATGGAATTAGGAATTGGAAAAGTAGTTCAGCGCAGTCGAACTGATTTTTGGGCAGAAAATAAGACTATTGATGAAGAAATAGAAACATAGAACGAAAGTTTTCACGGCTATGGTCAGTTAAGAAATCATGTTTCTTGGGATTAGACCATGTCAAAATGGAATAACTTTCCGATGTTTCGCCTTCGATTGCACGAGGCATCTTCAGGGATCTTTACTGCAGATCGAAACACCGAATGAGCTCGGAGAGACCTAGGCCGGCTATTTATAGCTGAAATTGTTAGGATGCTTATAAAATGTATACAAGCATCTCAATAATTTTAATAGAGATACGGGCTTCAGTCTACATCATACGTTACACCAGGTCAAGGTTCGGTGAACACGGGTCAACTATAAATAACCGGCCTAGGTCTCTCCGAACTCATTCAGTGTTCAGATCTCATGAAGTAAAGATCCCTGAAGATGCCTTGTGCACTCGAAGGCGAAACGTCGGAAAGTTATTCCATTTTGTCACGGTCTAAACCCAAGAACCATTATTTGCTAATTGACTAGAGCCATGAAATCTTTTTTTCCATGTTAGCTAACCTCTATAGGAAGGAAATCAAGAAGGATGCCAAAACTTTTGGTGATCTCAGAAACAACAGGAACAAGCTATTTTGCCAACTAGCCTTTCTCCTTAGATGTCGAGATGAAGACGCAGTGTCAAAAACTCTACACATGAAATACCACATTACATCAAGAAGTGCTAGGAACATCTAAAAAAGAGCCCGTATGACATTAGTAAGAGAAAGGATAAGATTCGTGATTTGGATATAAAGTTATTAAATATTCACTTAAAATTAGCTTTTATACTTGAGCATCAAATATTTAAACTCTCGATGACAGTACCAATGCGTAAGCAGAAAAGATGCTTTAAGCAGTTACCATGAAGCAGCAAAAAAATTTCGAAGGACTTGTGGACAACCAAAGACCAGTAAAACCACCACAGAACACCGTAATAAACCTGTCTTTCACAGCCCTTACTGAAGCACAACAATCCGTACTCTCCAAATTCGTCGAAGCCACAATTAGAACACTTCCAGCAGAAGAAGCTGACATAACAAGGTATGAACCAGCAAAAATCATCAAAAACTAAGCCGCTTAAGTCGAATCCATCACCTATCAGGAAAAATCGGCGATAAAAGATTGAACAACAGTACAAACATTTTAGTCCTTCCGGCAGACAAGAGAAATGCCACTGCCTTCATGAATAAAACAGAATACGTGGAGAAACTACAACTATTTTCCGACGACAGCACCTACAGGGTAATCCAAGCAAACCCGACCAACAAAATAGGGAGACGGATAGCCAACCTTATAAACGCATCCAGCCTGCCAGTAGAAGACGTTAAGGCCAAGCAGCTCAGAGATCCCGCGGTGCCCAGAACTACCGCCAATAAAAACGGTTAATGTACGACTTCGACCTATCGTCAGTGCAATAGGATCGCCCACTTACAAAATCGGTAAATATCTTTCAAATATTCTTAATAATTTTACAAGAAAAACGCATTTATATATTAGAAACTCTACGCATTTTGTAGAGAAATTAAAAGCAGTGTTATCGTGTGGGTCATACGATTTATTAGCGACAAACTTTTTAAGTTTTTCTTTTATTACGTGTAATCATATCCTCCGCATAAAATCCGGAAGATGAATTAGATAGATATGATATTTTCATATTGAAAAATAGGATAAACATATAAAGGCCAGCAGTTGCAAAAATCTTTGAGCGATGTCACTTGAAAGTCAGATTGACAAGTCAATTGCAAAATGAGTAATAGAAAACAATATCCAGGAGGCAGTAGCAAAAGCTCTGGGAATCGGTAGAAGAACTGTACAGAAAATTGTGTATGAGAAAAAGCACAAATTACTACCGAAGAAGATTAAGAAATGTACACGAAAAAAGCCAAAGACAGAACACTTAAGTGACAATGTAAAAATGGATGTTCGTAATGCAATTTACGATTTATACACATCCAAAACTAATATAATCCTTCAAGTTTTAAAATAAGCTTTAAAAAATCGAGGCATATTGGAAATTGGACTAAAATCGTTGTCAAAATTAATAAAAATGTTGGGTTTTCGATATAAAATGTATTCTAATCGAAGATTTTTTTGCGAGTTGCCACATATAGCAAGTCAGCGTATCCGGTTTTTGAAAAAATACACGGAAAATATTAATTCAAAATTTAGAAAATTGGTATTTTTAGACGAGACTTGGATATTTTCTAATAGAAGTGGTTCGAAATCTTGGCAGGACGGGTCTGTAAAAAGTGTCAAGGGAAAAAAGGGACGGGACAACGGTTCATCATTTTGTATGCAGGTTCTTCAACAGAATTTCTCTCAGGTGCAAGTTTACTATTTTCTTCAACATTCAAAAGTATGGACTACCATGATAATATGAACTGTGAACTGTTTGAAAAGTGGTTAAAAGAACAACTGATTCTAAATTTAGATGCTCCATCTTTAATCATTCTGGACAATGCATCTTTTCATTCAAAAATCTTAAATAAACAACCTACTTCATCCTGGAAGAAAAGTGATATTTATGACTGGCTAATAAAACAAAAACAAAATCCTTACCCAATATGCTGAAACTAGAACTTCTTTTAATGGAAAAATCCATTAAAAAACCAACAATATATGCCGTAGATGAAATATTACGGGAAAATGGACATAAGGTTTTACGACTGCCGCCATACCATTACCAGTTTAACGCAATAGAATTAATATGGGCTGGGGCAAAATCATATTACGAAAAACACGTGAACGATGGTCTTACATCAGATGAAGTGCAAATTATTTGGCAAGATTCATTAAATTATATTACGCCGGAGTACTGAAAGAAATCTGTGGAACATACGGAGAAATTAATATGGGATTGGTGGAATCGAGAACGAGTTCTAGATGTCGAAATAGCACCAATGATCATTGCGCCATTTGAGGACGACTCAGAAGATGAGAACTTTTTAAGTGATGATGAGATTTTTTAGTCTATAATATTAAAAAGCTTTTGAAGGATTATATTAGTCTTTGACGTATATAAATCATAACTTACATTATGAATATCCATTTTTGCATTGTAACTTAAGTCTTTTGCCTTTGGATTTTTTCGTGTACATTTCTTAATCTTCTTCGAAACTAAATTATGTTTTTTTTCATGCACAAGTTTCTGTACATTCCTTATACCAATTCTAAGAGCTTTTGCCACTGGCTCCTGGATATTAGCCAGTGAATTTTAATTTAAAATTGTTTTTATTAGACTTGACACCATTTTTTTGCTTACTTTTTTAGTACATTTGTAATTTTTTAGACAATAAATAAATAATTATAGAATACTTGTTCCAATTTTAAAGCGTGTTTAAACTAAGTATATATATATATATATATATATATATATATATATATATATATATATATATATATATATATATATATATATATATATTTAGCCTGTATTTTTCGTATGCATGGCCCTTAATTTTAGATTGAAATTTGAAAAAATCGGATAAGTAGTTTTTTAGCTATGCCGCGAACAGACAGACTGACGGACAGACATACCTACAGACAGACAGAATTGAGAAAACATGTGTTCCGGCATCTAGGGATCTTTAAACGTGAAGATCTGAAAAAATCTCACGAGGGAAGTAATAACTAATTATCTTGTGTTTTTAAGAAAAGTGTAATATTTTTGCAAAATAAATTTTTTTTGTTATCACAATAAAAAAAAACAAGTTTTCTTTGCACAGGGGTGGCCCGCATTTAAATAAATGACACTGTATAAGTGGTTAGATTTTTAGGTCAAGCGGGGCTCATAATTTTTGATGATTGATAAAAAAATCTCACTTTCATTAAGTAGCTGTATAAACAGAACATATCCTGATTGCTCCACTGATTCGAACCGCCTTCCGACTTTATTCAGGCGCTTGCCATTTTGTGTATTTTTGTTTTTGCCAACCAAAAAATTTTAACCAAATACATAGTTAGCAAAGAGTTTTTAACACAGATTTTTTTAGTCCTTTGGTCAAAATGATGTTGAGAAGTTCGGACCCCCTTCCTGAAATAAAACCTTTTTTTTCTTAATAAAAATAATAACTGATATTGTTTATATAATAAAAAAATAATTTAAAAAACCGATAAATTCGCTTTTAAACACTACTTTACTTTCTTAAAGTTTTTAATTTCTTATGTTACATTATATGATTATCAATAATATAAACATGACCGTTTCTATGGATGGGCAAACGGGGCGACGGATTTGTAAAGGCTCAAAAATTTTACTGAGATTTGATATACATACATAAGCTCGATGGTGTCCAATTGTGAAAGTCTTACACAGAATACGAAAAAAATTATGTTAAAAAGTACAAAAACAATTCCCGTTATCGGA
Organism: Kuschelorhynchus macadamiae; assembly: GCA_030620095.1. NCBI lineage: Eukaryota > Metazoa > Arthropoda > Insecta > Coleoptera > Curculionidae > Kuschelorhynchus > Kuschelorhynchus macadamiae. Next base: position 48,224 of record JAUTXW010003590.1, read on the forward strand.
ATGGACTGAGATTTGGCACACATACTGAAAATACAATATTATGGTCAGTATTATATATATATATATATATATATATATATATATATATATATATATATATATACATATATATTTTTTTTTTCTGCTTCAAAAAAAATTTTTTTTTGTTTACTGAAAGAGTGTAGCTCTCCAATATTTTGTTATTAAATAGGTAGATACATTTTCTTTAAATTAGAAACACAAGGGATTTTTTAAACGATGGCGCATTTCTCAAAGTCAACTTCACGCTGCTGATATGTGTAGTAGCAGAATCCAGAATTTGAGTTCAGCCCAGTCTCCTCTTAAAAGGTGATTTATTAATACACAAGAAATATATAGAAATCTTCGTTATATTAGCATTAGAATTATTGTACAGTTTTTCTCCCAATCTCCAACTGACTGGTTGCAGATTTTCGGGGTCGTGGGTGTTCCTCGGCATTTTCCAAAAAACGGAATCATCGTAAAAAGAATCTGGTGAGATGTTACTCCATACGCTCAAGTTGAGAATAAAACCTGGAAAAAAAAGGTCTAAAGTTAAAAACTTTTATTGGACGCCATTTTGTCTACCATATTGGATTCATACCCATATTTTACCATTTTCTTCATATGCCACATATGAATTTGGGTATAATGAACTGAAGGATTGTTTATACAACTTTTTTTAAGACCGCCATTTTGCGCCGTCAGGCTGATTTCGTACCAGTTTATCCCCATATCGCCTTCAAGTCAATTAAATAATAAATTTTTTATACGTTGATTTTAAAAATTTTTTTTGGTCACCATTTTGTTCCGCCATTTTGAATTAGTACCACAGTTTTTTTACTTTATTTCTATATCACACATAATGCTTGCACAAATTTTGAAATTAATCTAATAAGTAGTTTTTTCAGGCTGAATTCTTAAATATTTTATTATACTACCATCTGGATTCATACCAAAGTGTTACCAGTTCATTTCTATGTAACACTTGATGTTTGTGCACATTTTGAGTAATTTGGATAATTAGTTTTTTTAGTGACATTTTTTTACCATTTCACCAGGCAGCCATTTTGTTCCGCCTTATTAGATATTTGCCTTGGAGGGGATTTTTTTTCATGATAACAAATATTTTAATTGACCAACTTATTTTTTCGCACCACAATTTTGCAATTAAATCAATCTATTACGTAGCAGGTATCGCTAAACGGGAAGGGGAGAAAGGAGAGCCTCCCCTACCAATCTTGGTTCACTTGAAAAATTTTAATTTCCAGTTGGGAAATTAATATTCCCAGTTGGAAAAGTAGATTTTTAAAACATTTTAATATTTTTATTCAAGTTTTTAGTTAAATTTATTTAAAATTCAGTAATTATTGCTTATCTTATCTTCATAATATAAATATTAACTTAAAGGTTACCAATCAAGCTCTTTTCGGCGGATATCGCTGATGTAATAGATAATGCTGTCCAACTTAAAAATCTTTCTAAAACTAGATGAACTGCAAAGGCAGAGTCAGTAACAGCATTAAATCATTAAAAGGAGCAGATCATAGAACTATTATCAGATATTGCTAAAATCGGAGCTTTCGCCGCCCCCACAAGGACTAAAGCATTAGGGCTGTACCAACAAGTTAAATTTTGTATTTATAGAATGTCTTTTCTTTCTAAAAAACATTGCCTAAAATAAAAATTCTCACTGAAATTATAGAATCACCTTACTTAAATATTAACTTCATATAATATCAATTCCGTTAGTACTGACACTAATAGTCTGGATAGTATGATGGAAAGCGCAATTTTTTTTGCGAAAAAGCTGGGTATTGATCCTCATACGAATTTTTTAAAATATTACAGGACAAGAATCTTAGCAAAAAAATTGATGAGAACCGTGATTCCACAACTAGCCTAGAATTAAATGCATTTTATAGCAGTGGCGGCTATTCGGAGGAAGTAGGGGTAGTGGCTCTTCCCCAAGAAAAACCTGGCAAATTATTTTTTATACTATTATAAATAAATATACTAATTTTCAATATTAAAGCTTTTCAATATTAAATCTCATTAATTTTATTAAAAATTATCAATAATAGCAATGTTAAATTTAATGCATTCCTAGGATTGCCGCTGGCTGCTCTTCAGAAACCTAGAGGCAAATACAAAACGAAATGATATACTTGCGCGTATTAAGCAAGCTCGTATGTGCGCCCATCGCACCGGCACCAAACTCGTTTACTATGGCAACGAGAGTATCGCATGTACGAAGACCACGCCTCTAGGGAAGAGCCGCAATTTAATGCTTCCGTTCGTATTGTACGTAAAATAGATCGCGGCGATCGCGCTTTATTCAGTATTTTATCCACGGTCTTTTATTTTATTTTATAGAGGAGTGGCGCATGTATGTGGTTGTAAATGAATTCGTTTGGGTCCGTTAGTGACATTTTTGTAGTTTGTTAGAAACTCCATTTTCCAGTTGGAAAGAAGATGACAAAAATTACCTTTTAATTACGAACAAGTGTGCCGACAATTAATGCTAAAAAAGGCATTACAAATTCTGGTAAATCCTACAATATTCATTTCAAAAATTCTTGGTTTTCTGAATTTAAGTGGCTGTGTAGCAGTGGATATTTGCAAAAAATGTTCTGTATGCGGTGCCCATTTTAAACCTTGTCTGTCCTACTTTTCTCTGACTAACACTTCCCCTATTTTTTACCCATGAGCCGCCACTGTTTTATAGGAGAGATTTCAAAGAAATTTTAAACAAGTTATCAACCGGTTTAACTACAAATTTTGAACATTTTCAAGAAATAATTGGTTCTTTGTAAAGTGCGGAACACGAAAGAAAACCGGGTGGAGTCAATCGGTTTAAGAAGGTCGGCCAAGAAATCTTTTTAAACCAGTGGTGTCCCGTCGTTCTTTAAATAATATGGCACTCCTTTTTGACTATACGCACTTCAGATAATTAAAAAATGTAACTATGCTTAATAAACCTTTACCTATATTTGTCTGTTTTCTTTCGTGTACCGCACTTCTATATCTCTTTTGTGTTGCAAAAACGGCGAACTTTCAAATTTTAAAATTATTTAATTTTGATTTTTCTTGATCGATTTACCTGTAAATATATTTTTTCTTGGGTTCTGCCATTAACGGTTCCCGGGCTACTTCCTACGTCCACTATTATTGGACCACTCAGTATAGTGATACACGATTTACAAGTCCAGATTTTACAAGGGCAGCCAGCATCAGATCCAGTGAACGAGATTTATCAAAATTTTAATTTATGCAGTTCGACTTTGGGCTACTCGGGTATGCCAAAAATGGCCGTCTGTCTCCGTTTGTCATATTACTTTATACAGGGGTCGTCATTGTGAAGTACTATACAGGTCGTTTTCTAATTGCGTTCTGATGTTAAAGTGGGCGTTTTTATGTCCTAAAAGTCTTAACTTTTGAGATACAGGATGGTAAAGTTTAAAAAGAAAACATTTTTTTTCATCCCAATTCTGATGTTATCATCTTCTATGCATTAAGGAGCATACGGATTTACCCAGGTTAAATACATATGCACGCCACTGGTAGGAATTTTAAAAATTGATTGTTAATAAAAAATGCCCTTTTATGCATAAAAGACATGTATCAAATTTCACACAATTATTTATCTATAATCGCATCAGAATTAGGTATATGTTTTTTTAAAACCCTGTATCTCCAAAGTTAAGACTTTTAGGTTCATATTAAACTTTTTTTCTTGAAAAGGTCCAAGAATCACCCCCCTTTGACATTAGCACGCAATTAGGAAACGCCCTATATAGTACTTCACAATGACGCCCCCTGTACAAAGTAATGTGGCAGACGGCGACAAACGGTCACTTTTGGCATACCCGAATAGCCTAAAGTCGAAGTGCATAAGTTAAAATGTTGATAAATCTTGTTCACTGGAATCAGTGCTGGCTCCCCTACTATAACTACATAGACGTGTTAATTTTGGAAAAATATGAGTTCTGTAGTATTAGTTGCAATATTAGATATTTTTTGACACCCGGTATTGAACAGAAAATTAATTATTTTGAAGCAGTTTATTGACAGCTACTTTATGAACAATTTTACAAAATATATGAAAAAAAAACTAAGCCATTTTTGAGGTTGACGGCTGTGATTCTAATGGTTGATGATGAGGTTTCGTCGTCACTACTTGAAGATCCCAGTGTGATAACTAAATCATTAATAACCGTTTCAATTTTGCCATCTACTTCCCAGTATTTATCTTCAATAGAACGAACATGTTTAACATACGATTTCCAATTTTCAGCCGATATTGAGTCAACCGCTTCTAATGTTATTTTATTTAAATCTTTAATTGAAAGTTCACCGGTATTGCGCTATCGAACATATTTTTTTACTCCTGCCCATGTAAATTCAATAGGGTTGAAGTCGCACATGTATGGAGGCAGCCATAAAGGTGTATGACCGAGGTTACGTAAAAGACCATCAATTTTATACTTTTTTTCTCTAGGTTTGTTGGCTGATATTACTTCATAAAAATGATATTTTGTCCATGTTGGATCACATACAAGATGGTTCGATTTAAGCCACGATATCATATGAGATTTTGTAGAGTATTTATGGCACTTTATCTTCTACGTGAGAATGATAAGACGCATTATCCATTACCACGACTGATTTGGGAGGAATGTTAGGTAGAAGCCTCTCGAGCAACAACTATTCAAAATTATTTCTATTCATCTGTCCATGATAGTCTCCAGTTGTTAGTCCCGAGCGAAAAACTAAAGCAGCACCTGGAACAAATCCGGCTTCTGAACCAGCATGAACTATAATAAAGCGACTACTAGAGCGGATTCGCTGAACACTTTCACTTTGCCAGCATTTGTTCACTGTCATATCATTATCTACCCAGGTTTCGTCTAGATACACAATATTGCGTTCTTCTTGCCTATATTGCCTTACAGTTGATAGATATTTCACCCGCCAATGAAAAATATTTGGTCTCTCAATGAGCAATTTTCGTTTATTTTGGCACTTGCGCCAAACAAAACCATTTGATCGTTAAAGCCGATTTAAGGTTTTATATCCGTACGGAAAATCTATTTTGTTCTTTACAGCACGAAGTAGGGGTTTGCAGGTCGGAACCTTCTTCAAATTTATATAAAAATCCTCTATTGTTCCTCGAATTACTTGAAAATCACCATCGTCAATTTTATCTTTGTATAATAATCGGGGTCTTTTTTTACCGGGAGATTTTAAAGGTGAAGTAGAACATGAGCGATCATTATGTTCCCTTTGAATTCTTCTTACACTACTTTCTGAAACACCAGTGTAAAATGCAGCGCGTTCTGTTCGATTTTGAATTGGAATAGTCAAACTATTATTTTCAGCTTCTCTAGTACAGGCCTCTATAACGCTCACAATAAGTTCACGTGCACCGCTTCGAATTGTTTTTCCTCTTTTGCTCTCCATCGTTACTTCCAAATAATAATTCAAATTCAACGCAACGCATTTATATAGAAATGAAAACAAATACTCGAAATGTATAGGCGCCACTGGAAATAGCTTGAACCTTCTAGCGCCAAGTGCATGGAGACTCTAGGGACATCCCAATTACAAATGGACGAGTGCGAAATTCCTCGATTCATTTTCAGTACCGCTTAGCTAGCGCACTTTATAGGTGAAGCTGCAAACTATTACAACAAATAAAATAACATAAAATTTATTTGCGTACACAAATTTTACTTTTCCGCTTGCTTAAGACTACGAACCTTTATTTTAAGGACCGCCCGGTTTTCTTTCGTGTCCCGCACTTTATACAGTTTTCAATTTCCCTATTGACAAAAAAAATTAAAAAACCTTTAAAAATTTAAAAAGTATTGTTGCTATGTTTGTTTCCGCTAGGTTCTAACAAACAGATATACACTTGCTTCAAAGGGAACTTGAAATTTTATCTGATATGGCGTATGGAGCTTGTGAAAAACACGATTCCGGAACTTTTGCAAAAAGCAAAAAAATTTAAAAATCTAGTAAAACAAGCCTGTTTCTTTTGCATCTTTGTATTGACCGTCTCTTACGGTATGTCAACTAATGAAAGAAGTTTCATTCAATTAAAAATTTTTTAAAAACAACTATATGACTGATGAAAGGCTTGATAGTTTAATGATATTAAGATGCGAAAACAACATAACATCTAAACTAGATTTAGACACTATAATTAAAAAATGGGAGACTTTAAAAAAAGAGGTATGTTTTTTATTAGGAATGTAATATAAACCGTATATATTTTGGAATCAACTGTTTATTATTAATTAACAACAACAACAGTCTACTATAACGACCTCTGAGAAAAAAAGAACATAGTAACGGAACTACCATACAGCAAAAGGAGGCAATGCCCAAGGAGCGCGAAAAAAGTTATAGATGACATTTTATTTGTTTATTTTTTTAGCAGCACTTATTTTTCAAGTTCCTGTATATATTTGTCGTGAGACTGCTGAGGGTCCCGAATTTTAAAGTTAGCCACTGCAAGGGCACAACTAATATATACAAAACTGAAGTTGGAAAATTTGTATAGAGTTGGGAATTTTTATTTTCTCCTCTGTCAAAACACCCATGCAAGTAGTTTTTTCACTCTATAAGCGGACATTTTCGTACCAAAATTTTACCAATTGATTATTATGTAATACTTGATAAAAACAAATGAAAATATATACAACTGTTAAATATACAGACGTTCTTTTTGTTTATAGTGATATTTAGCTGCAACAATAAAATTTATTGGGAAAGATTTTCAGGAAGAAGACCACCAAACGATAGAATATTTGTGTAAGAATTTGAACGCAATGCTTACTTATTTTTAAGTTTCTTACCGGTATATTTTCGACATTCCTTTCTAAACCGTGGGATTTTTTATTAATAAATAATTTATTAGTTTATATAAGTCCATTGCTTACCTGAAATAATTCCCGACACGACAGCAATCAAAACCGTAACAATTACCAAAAGACCCTGGTAACCAGCCTGTTGTCCTGCAGTTCTTCCATCGCCAACTTCCAGATTGATGTATTCGGGATTATGCTCTCCTACTGGACTTGCTCTTGCCGGGTATACCTTCCAATATTGATAGAAACGTTAACAATGAGTGATAGTAGTAGTAGAGCAGGGGCGGTACTGGCACTCTTGATGGCATGTTCCATCCACTTCTTCGCTTCTTCAGCACTCTTCGGCGTTGACCTTGGAAGAAGTAATGGGCGTGTCCTTTAGGATGACGACACATGCTCCACTATAATGGTTAGACGTAATTTTGGTTTCTTTGAAATGGGTGATTCATAATTTTCGCTGAAGAGGTAAAATTTCACAAGAAATGTTTTGAAGAAGTGACGCAGTAAGCTTGGCTTAGATGTTATTTCTACTTTATTTTGAGATTGGTGCCATCTGTTGACAGCAAGTTTACCTCTTCAGCGAAATTTATGAATCACCCATTTCAAAGAAACCAAAATTACGTCTAACCATTATAGTGGAGCATGTGTCGTCATCCTAAAGGACACGCCCATTACTTCTTCCAAGGTCAACGCCGAAGAGTGCTGAAGAAGCGGAGAAGTGGATGGAACATGCCATCGAGAGTCCCAGTACCGCCCCTGCTCTACTACTTATAGTTTTATAATAATCAATTATTACAAGATTATTTATTTTTTTAAAGAACTAACCTTTGCTTCGCTAATGATACATATATAAGAATCCAGATAGAGCTCACAAGTATAGTAAAAAGGAAGGTAAACTCAAATTTATGTTTAAGTAAAGCTCCATAAAGGTCTTTATACCAGTTGCTAACTTTATTTCGAAGGACTAGGTCATACTGTTTTAATGGCCTTGGCAATGGTGTAGCTATACCCCGCCAGCATCCCCCAATGCGGGGAAGCCCACTGATGCTAGGAGCCCGGTGATAATATGTAATGGAGACCAAGGAAAACTATAAATGACCTTTTTTTTAGTAATCAGTTATTTTCTGCCAGTATACGTGTATATAAGAGGCCCTATGTCAAATACTGCAGCCCTTGACCTTCTATATAGGGGTATTTTATTTAACTTTTACACTTTATAAACTTGATTTAACTTTTTTTAGTATTTTTAATTTCTTATATTTTGTATTTTTATTTCTGTTCTAATTTTGGTTTTTGTAAACTATTTTTGTTTATTTTACTTTATTTGGTAAATTAACACGTTGGCTGCAGCAACCAAAAGAAAAATTTAATTTTCCTGGGCACATAGATATACTGTACTTACAGAATATATAGGATTTTTTTGTTGAATATTGTTTTTAACCTTATGATTTTCTTTTCGTCAAGGTACAGTATTTGAACACTGATTTCTCCGGTTCGCGCTAAATGAAGTTTCAGCGTCAAAATGGCATTGTTAGGAAATCGTTTTAGTTTTAGTAGTATTATTATAATCTAATCTTATAAGAGTTATTTTAGTAGAGAAAAGATATTTAGGACTTATCTGGAAATAACGTCTCAAGAACAATCAAAAAACACAACACTTTATGGGAGTGATATATTTTTTTATATATATTAACATATAATATATATATATATATATATATATATATATATATATATATATATATATATACATATATTATGTATATATATATATATATATATATATATTTATATATATATATATATATATATATATATATATATATATATATATAAATTTTGTTAATTATTTTCTTGGGCATAGTATATATATATATATATATATATATATATATATATATATATATATAAATTTTGTTAACTCATTGAGAAGTAAAACTAGTAACGAACATTCGTTACACATAACATGTTTCCAAGAAAATAAATATCTTGAAAAAGCTCAATATAATGAGCGAAACGTCGATTAAATTATAGTTTTACTTCTCAACGAGTTAACCTATGCCCAAGAAAATAATTAACAAAATATTTATATATGGTTAAAGAAAAAAAAAACTATATATATATATATATATATATATATATATATATATATATATATATATATATATATTTTTATTTCGAAAACACAGAAGATTTTGAGGAGACAATTATTCCAAAATTAAATTTTAAAGTATAATTATTTTACAATAAAATGGATCATTGCTTAACGATAATTCATTCCAACAAAACAGAATGTTCTAAACAGCTTTAATAGCTTTCATAAAAAATTCCAATTCACAATTGAAACACGAAAAAATAATAAATTTTTATATATGACCTTATATAAAGTAGAAGACACAATTAAGAGCAAACGGGATACAAAAAACACTCGCATCATCCATTTGCCTAAAAAAATATTTCATTATAGGCTTTGCTGGCCGAGCTATAAAGCTCTCTAACAACGAATACTGCCATGAAGAAATAAAAAATCGGTAAATTTCTTCCCTCGTTATGATTTTTTTCCCTTTATTTGGAATAGTGAAGTGTTACCCAACTTAGTTCAGTACATAGTTACAGTATATATGTATTACACATACTGTCTTTTCATTTTTGTTTGTTCCATCATATTGGATTGCTACCAATATTTTACCATTTTCTTTCTACCTATGCCACACTTGACTTTTTGGGCATAATAAAATAAATTTAATAAGTAGCTTTTACATGGACACATACCGCCATTTTGCTACGTCATATTGAATTCGCACAAGTCTATGACATTTTCACATCTAATTTCTCTGCAAAATCAATTGAACAAAATTTTTTACATTGATTTTTAAAAAATTTATTTGGCCGCCATTTTGTTTCGCCACCTTAAATTGAAACCCATATTATCAGTCTTTTCCTACTCCGCTGGTCCGCAGAAACTTCCCAGATATTAAGTTTCTAACTGGTTTTCGTTATCGATCCTCTTGTTGTTATGTTAATGTGGTGCATTATTTGGAGTTAGGATCCAGTAAAGAAACAAAAGCCTTTTTCTAAAATGTCTACGTTTCGCAACTTTATAGTTGAATCCTCAGGACACAGATTTAATATCCTATATGAAACCCATATTATCAGTCTTTACCTTATCTACTCCGTTGGTCTGCAGATATTTCCTAACTTCAAATAATACACCATTCAAACAAGATCGTTTAGAAACTTAATATGTGGGAAATATATGCAACGAAGTAGGTAAAAACTAATAGTATGGGTTTTATGCAGGATAGAATATATATATATATATATATATATATATATATATATATATATATATATATATATATATATATATATATATATATATATATATATATATATATATATTAATGAATTTATTTTCTTTCTTGGGTATAGGTTTGGTGAAATTAATGGTAAATTTTTTTTTTTTTTCCTCCACTAGCTCGACGTTTCGCTTCTTGTTTGGAAGCTTTTTCAAGAGCTTTTTATTTTATTTCATCTAAAAATTTTATGAACAGATAAAACTAGAACATTTTTTAAATTACAGTGCGTTAAAATGTTTACAATGTACACAACAAACAACATTCATAAACCCTGTTACACAATAATTTATACATTCAAAACTCATAATAAAATAAGACATTTATAGGTAAAAGTTCTTTAAGTTAAAATAAATATATGTACTATACCTTGGAAACAGCAACAATTCAGGTGAGCATTTTTAATGTTTCTAACCGATGGACAATAAAATCATAAATTCCAATTTATAAAAACCTATTTTCTTGCCATGTTTTTATTCTTTCAATTATTAAAAACGTATATATTTTATTTTATATAGTGGATGGTTGAAAACATTTAGAACTCCGATGTTTACAAGTGTTGTTCAAATTGTAAATTATAATGTTGGAAAGTTGTTATTAAAAATTTTGTTTTTTTTTTTTTTATATTATTTTAGTGTATATCAGTTAATTTTATATATTTATTTAATTAAGTTATGATAAATTTGCCTTAGATTCTGAATGTCCTTCTTATCATTTACTACATTAGGTTCTTTCTTTATTTGATACATTTCTTTGAAAGCTAATTTATGATAATTTCGATCTTGACATAAAATTTTTGTTTCAGCAAAGTTAAATTCATGATTTTCGCTATTTTCGTGTTTATGTAATGTGTTTACATAAACACGAAAAAAAAAAAAAAAAGCGAAAATCATGAATTTAACTTTGCTGAAACAAAAATTTTATGTCAAGATCAAATTATCATAAATTAGCTTTCAAAGAAATGTATCAAATAAAGAAAGAACCTAATGTAGTAAATGATAAGAAGGACATTCAGAATCTAAGTCAAATTTATCATAACTTAATTAAATAAATATATAAAATTAACTGATATACACTAAATAATATAAAAAAAAAAAAAAAAAACAAAATTTTTAATAACAACTTTCCAACAGCATTACAATTTGAACAACACTTGTAAACATCGAAGTTCTAAATGTTTTCAACCATCCACTATATAAAATAAAATATATACGTTTTTAATAATTGAAAGAATAAAAACATGGCAAGAAAATAGGTTTTTATAAATTGGAATTTATGATTTTATTGTCCATCGGTTAGAAACATTAAAAATGCTCACCTGAATTGTTGCTGTTTCCAAGGTATAGTACATATATTTATTTTAACTTAAAGAACTTTTACCTATAAATGTCTTATTTTATTATGAGTTTTGAATGTATAAATTATTGTGTAACAGGGTTTATGAATGTTGTTTGTTGTGTACATTGTAAACATTTTAACGCACTGTAATTTAAAAAATGTTCTAGTTTTATGTTCATAAAATTTTTAGATGAAATAAAATAAAAAGCTCTTGAAAAAGCTTCCAAACAAAGAAGCGAAACGTCGAGCTAGTGGAGGAAAAAAAAAAAAAATTTACCATTAATTTCACCAAACCTATACCCAAGAAAGAAAATAAATTCATTAATATGAAATATGGTTTAAGAAGAAAGTTGAAAAAATATATATATATATATATATATATATATATATATATATATATATATACATTTTAGATACTCACGACCGTACTAAGATAAATAAGGAATCTAATATCGGGTATGCGGTCTGTAGGTCAAATAAATAACTAATTTACTTCTGACATCCTCTATATTTCTTCATTTATTTATGACTTCATCAGGAGGAAACGCTAAAATACACCACAGATTAAAATGATATCAAACTAAAAAAAACAGTTAAGACTTACAAGTGAAGTTACAAAAACATGGCTATATCCATTTCAACACACAGTAGAACGTTAAATTAGGACGAATACAACCACATGAATATTAAAATGTTGATAACAGGTAGAACTTAACAACTAGCAAGACATTTATATATACATTTGTTTATTTATTTTTTTGAATAATAAGAACTACTTTATTTTTTTGTGGTAAAAGAAACATTGATAAACAGTTTTATGTACTTATTGAAGTTCGTGGAATATTTATATTATGGTATTTAAGTTATTTGTGTTTTGTTGAACAAGGCTAAGAATTCATTTGTTCAACAGATTGCAATAAATGGTGCTCAGCTGTTGGATGTCAGATCTAGAATTAACAGAATTATTTTCGTTGTTGATATGTACCATTTCCAGAAATAGCCTTTTTTGTAATTATTTTCATATTCCAGAATTTGTATGTTTTCGTAATCAAAATTGTGATCCTCTTTCTGAAAATGATCGACCAAAGCACATGAGTTTTTCCCAATACGGCAGACGCTTTTGAGTTGTGTCGAACGATTTTTAATATATTGGGAAGTTTGTCCTATGAGATTGCATTGTTTACAATGAATTTTATATACAACATTATTATTTAATGGAATCGGAGTTTTATCTTTAATTTTAGTGAACATTTTGCCAACCGTGACTGTATTATATTTAGCTATTTTTTAGACATCTCTTTTAAGGTGGTTAGTAATATTATCTGTAAGACCTTGAATGTAGGGCAATGTCTTATATTTGAAATGTGCAGTAACTTGGTCTTATATATCAAAAAACCCAGAATGATAAATATTTTTGTTTTAAACTACTTTAGTTACTTTTAACTCTGTGAATGAACATTTGCAGTTTACTATGGAAACAGAAGTTAACAACACATCCCCTTTTTACCTTACTAATTGCTGATACTAACAAAGTTATTTTAATCGTGGACGTCACAAAAATTCAACACAATTATTTCGTGTCACTCATATTTCGGAAGAAAGGTTTTTGAAGAAAAATTTAAAGAAAGTATATTCACTATTTCTAAATAATGGTTTTCCAAAAAAAATACTAAACAAATTAATTTATCATCCTGGGTTTTTTTGATGGTCCG